>JADRCD010208364.1:0-60726 GCA_019843815.1 Montemys delectorum | reverse complement strand
AGAGAGAGAGAGAGAGAGAGAGAGAGAGAGAGAGAGAGAGAGAGAGATTTCAGCAAAGAAGAAAGTGCTAAGGGAAAGTCTCTTCAAAACACAGAATACAGACAGGCCCAAAAGGAGAGTCAGGGGAGAATTTGAGAAAATGTTTTGTAGAAAATGTGTCATTTGATCCGAGTCCCGAAGTACACAGATGCAGGTGGGGAAAAGCACACATGACAGGGTGGGGGAGACATGTACATCCTAGTCCCCAAAGAAGCAGTGAAGATCAGAGTTTAAATATATGAAATAGCCAGATTATTTTCTAGGGATTAGTGTCTTTGAGACACAGAAATCCAAGTGAAGGAGAAACAAGAAAAAAAATGTATCATCTATAGTAAACTGAGCTTCTCTTAAAAATCATTTGGGATGGAGCTAGAAAGATGGATCAGCAGTTAAGAGCACAGGCTGCTCTTACAAAATACTCAGTTTTGATTCTCACCATCCACATGAGGGCTTAGAATCATCTGTAACCTATTCATTTTTAGGGCATCCCGTGTTTTCTTCTGGACTCCATGGTACCAGGCATGCATGCAGTACCCAGAATACATGCATGCAAAATACTCATACACACAAAATAATTTTTAATTTAAAATTTATTTTGAACTGCACATGTTGGTGCACACCTCTACATAGTAAAACCATGTCTCAGAAAAGAGTTTAGTAATGTGCAAAAGATGTATAAATTTTATATTTATTGAGTTTGGATATATGTGCACATCAATGATGCCATCAGCACAAGTAAAGTATGAACATATATATCTTGACTTTCAAAATGTCTTCATGTTATACTACCTATGTTGCTATTACTGTACATTTGTTTCAGCAAGAACTTCTATGTGTATGTGTAGTATTGTGTGTTTGATTATAGGAACATGTTCATGCAGTATGCATGTTGTACCAAAGGCGGGGCCTGCTGCTGAGGCCTGGGTCTCTGTCTCTGTCTCTGTCTCTGTCTCTGTCTCTGTCTCTCTCTCTCTCTCTCTCTCTCTCTCTCTCTCTCTCTCTCTCTCTTTCTCTCCCCAGTGCTGAGGCCTGAGGATGGGGTGCGCATTAGTTAAAAAGGGACCAATGTATAAATGAGATAGTTTATTGTAGGAAAGAAAAAATAGGCCAGTCAAGTAGATAGAAGGAAAGGAAGGGGGTGGGGAGGAAGAAAACAAGATAGTGATAATGAGAAGGCCCAAGAAGAGAACCAAGAGCAGGAAATAGAGGAGAAAGCAAGAGAGGGAGAACAGAGAGGAGACAAAGAGCAAGAGAGTGAGGAGGAAGCAAACTGCCCCTTATATTGTATGGGGCATGGCATGTCTGGCTTGTGGTCAGATGACTGGGGATAGGGTCCAGCTAGAATACTGGGAACTTGGGGCACTGTCTGCCTGATAGAGCACACATCTCCTGCAGGAGCAGCTGTGAGGGGTTGTGACTGAAACAGGAACCAAAGACTCAGGAGTTATGGCCAAGCTTCTTCTGCCCCTCCCCAAACCCCCCCCCAAGCAGAAATTGCCCACAGGGGCTCCAGAGCTCAAAGCCAAATATTCAACTGAGCCTGAGTTACCTGAGCAGACCACTGCCCCCACACTGCCCCACATATGTACACCTGTGCCTGCAGATGCACTTGTGCACACATGCAAGTGGAGGCCAGAGGTTGACATCCTTAATCACTGCCCATCTTGGTTCTTGAGCCTGGAGAATCAATGGTTCAGCTATGCTGCCTGGCCATCAAGCCCCAGGGATCTACCTGTCTCCTTCTCCTCATGCAATACCATCTCCAGCTTTTCATGTGAATGTCAGGGATCTAAACTCACATCCTCATGTTTGTCAAGCAAGTACTTTATCTACTGATTGGTCTATCTCCTCAGCCCAACGGCTATTGACACAGTATCCCCTTCGCGTCCAATCCATACCACTATGTTGATAACTATAGGAGCTCAGTGACACACATCTTCCTAAAACATTTTTTCTTCAATAGGAGAAGCTTTATACCTATTGAGGAACAGTGGCCCCTTTGTCTTTCTCCATCTCCTGGCAGCTACTATTCTGTCTATGCTTCTGTAAGTCTGATCATTTCTGCCTTCTTCTTTTTGTTTTTGTTTTTTTTTTTTTAGATATTTTCTTTATTTACATGTCATACGATATCTCCTTTCCCAGTTTCCCCTCCAAAAAAAAACCCAAAAACAAAAAACCAAAAAAAAAACCCAACAAGAACAAATCTGCCTTCCTCTTATACAAAGAATTGTATAGTGTATGTCCCATGACTGCTTGTTTAAATGTATTAATGTCTTCTAAATTTACCATGCACATTTCCTCATTTTTAAGGTTGTGTAAAATAATATTGCATTGTATTAATATTTATACTGTCCTAGTTTGCTTTATAATGCTGTAATAAACACCATGAGAAAAAGCAATTTGTGGAAAAAAGGATTTATTTGGCTTATATTTCCCAATCACGGTCCCTCATTGAGTGAAATCAAGCAGGGTAGGAGCCTGGAAGCTGGAATTGAAACAGAGATCATGAATACATGCTCCTTGTGGGCTTTCTCTGCAATAGCTTGCTCAATTTGTTTCTCTATACAACCCAGAGCAACCTGTTCAGGGATGTCACTGACCACAGTGGGGGTGGGCTCTCCCCTATTAATCATTATTTAATAAAATGCCCTCCACAAACATGCCTACATGACAATATGGTGTATATCTTTTCCCAATTGAAGTCCCCTCTTCCCAGATGACCCAGGCTTGAATCAAATTGGAAAAAAAAAACAGTAACAAAAACAAAAAAACAAACAACTTACTGTCACATATATCTTTCTTACCCATTCATCTGTTGATCAGCTTTGGATCATACTATATCTTGGGTATTTTGTACAATGCTGTTTTGAGCATGGCACCAATACATCTCAAAAATACTTATTTAAATTCTTTTGGATACATATCCAAGTATGGAATTGCTAGATCATATGGTAGTTCTATTTTAGAACTTAAAATACATGGTTCCTAAACAGACTATTATATCAAATCAAATAAGCATTTCAGTATTTGTGTGCTATTTAACATTCCACTAGAGACAGAGAAAGTAGCTTGGAATAAGCAAGAGATTTTCAAAATGAATTAGATACGACATCCATTTTGAATAGCTCACAGAAGCTACACCATGAAATAGTAAGTGAAAGGCCATTTGCAAAAGACTTAAAAACTAACCCTAAACTCATGTGTTGTGATTCAAGCCTTCCATTCATTTAAAATGTAGTACTTCTGTAATTTATTAGGTCATTAGTGTCAAATTGTCTTCATTCATGTCCTTATAGAAAAGACCCCAGAGAACTAGCTAGGTTATTCCTTCCATAGGAAGAAAATGGGAAGTAACTATCTATGCACCAGGAATTGTGACCTTCCCAGACACAAAACCTGCCAATGTCTTGATCTCACAATTTTCAAACTCTAGAACTACATGAAGTAACTTCCCATTGTTGATTTGGTTTTTTGTTTGTTTGGGTTTTTTTGGTTTTGTTTTTTGAAAATAGGGTTTTTTTTTTCTCATATCATCTATCCTGATTATATTTCCTCTCTTTCTACTCCTCCCAGTTCATCCCCATCTTGCTACCCATCCATATCTACTCCCTTTCTGTCTCTCATTACAAAACAGACAGGCTTTTAAAAGATAATAACAAAATAAAATACAATGTAGTGAGACAAAACAAAAACTAATACAATATAATTGGACAAAACAAACAAACAGAAGGAAAAGAACCCAAGAGAAGGCAGAAGAAGCAGAAACCAATTTCTCATATTCAGGAATCCCATGAAAACATGAAACTAGAAGCTGTAACATATATGCAAAAGACATGCAGGGTTAAAAGGGGGAAAAAGGATATATGTATATATCTTTTAAGCAAAATAAAATAATTTGATAAAATGTCTTACAAAGGAAAAGACCTGGCACAACATTGTGAGACAAGGAACCTCCAAAGAAACCACTGAGTTTGTCTTCTGTTGGTTATCTACTACTGGTCATGCAGCCTACACTTAATAGTAGTTTTTCCAAACCACCAACCAAGGAGTATGCATGAGTCAGTCCATGGCTCCCACTATATATATATAGCCATGGACTACCTCATCAGGCATCAGTGGGAGGGGAAGTTCATGGTTCTGTGGAGGCTTGATGCTCCAGAGATGAGGAATGCTAGAGGGTAAGGTGCAAGTGAGTGGGTGGGTGGGTTGGGCAGCACCCTCTTAGAGGCAAAGGGAAGGGGATGGGATGGAGGGGAGACTGGGAAGAGGATAACATTTGAAATTTAAATAAATAAAATGATGTTTTGTAAAGAATATTTTTTTTTCTCTCCAGTGAGACTCCCTTGGAGAAAATCAAATTCACATTTGCAAGTGGTACCAGCTTGGAGATTGCTTCTGTGTCAGGGATTATCGCATGTGTCCACATCTCTTTTCAGCTCTAGGGCCCCATCTAGGGTGGACAGAGGCAAGACTTGTGCATGCTGCCTTAGTCTCTGCATGTTTCATGTGCATCAATGCTGTTGATTTAGAGGGCCTTGCTTGCTTGGTGCCCTCCATACTCTCTGACTCTTACACTCTCTCTGCCTTCTCTTTTTCAGGGTTCTCTAGTCCTTAACGGGAAGAATTTGATGGAGACATCCAATTTAGAACCGAATGTTCCAAGGTCTCTCACTCTGCATTATGTCAGTCTGTTGAGTATCTGTATTCGTTCCCTTCTGCTGCAGGAGGAAGCTTTTCTGATGGTGGCTGAGCAAGGCACTGATACAAGAGTATAGCAGAATATCATTAGGAGTCATTTTATTGCTATGTGGTTGTTTCTTGTTTGTTTTTTAGACCAGTAGTATTTAGTTTCACCTTAGGTCCCAGGGCTATGTGGTCTTAGGCTCTTGGTCACACTAACAGTGTCAGGTATAGATTCCATCATGTGGAATGGTCCTTAAATCAAATAAGATAATGACTGGTTTCTCCCACAAGCTTTGTGCCACCACTTCACTGGCATATATCTTGCACACACCACTGCTACTGAAAGGGTTTGTGGCTGGCTTGGTGTTTTTGTCTTTCCTTTGGTGGCCTACAGAATATCTTCCTATAGCAAAGACACAAGAACATAGGAATGAGGGTGCTATGTAGGCAATAGGCTCAACTTCTCCAGTAAGTTGTATGGGTCTCCAGCATTGGGGCCTTGGTATCAGTTTGTGGAGAGGACTTTATAGTCTTGGCTACAGCCTAGGTTGTTTGGGGATTCCTATAGAACCCCTTTGACCAAAAATCCAATTATATGTAACCAACTCTAGTACTGCAAGCTTCATTGGGTGACAGATGTCTAGTTGGAGCTCTGTCTTCCCCATTATTGGCCAATTTCACTTAGTTTTCCTTTATCTTGTGTACATACTTTAGGAAGCGTCTACTGTATTAGATGTGCATACTACACCTCAAATGTCCCTTTGTTTTAGCCATCTTACCTCATATTCCTTCTCTTGCCACCTCTCTCTTCTCCTTCCCCTCTCAATCCCCTCATTCCATCCATAATTGTATATTCTATTTCCCTTTCATTATTTTTCTATTAACTCACTCAGGATTTTTTTTTCTACTTGCATTCATTAACCCGTAAATTTCAGGATTTCATTTTTTCTAATTGTTGAGTAATACTCTATTGTGTAAATATATAACATTATCTTTACCCATTCTTCTGTTGAGGAACATCTAATTGTTTCCAGTGACTGACTGGAAAGATGCAAATAGAGCAGCAATGAATATGTTGAACAAGCATTCTCTGTAGGATGAAGCATCCATTGGGTGTTTGCCAAGAGTGATATAGCTGAATCTTGAGGTAGATCAATTTCCATCTCCCTGAAGAAATACCACACTGATTTCCACAGCAGCTGTACAAGTTTGCACTCCCACAAGTGTTGTAGTAAATATTATTTGGGAGTTTGCTATACTCCCTTGTTGTTTTTATGTATGTCTTAGTGGTTTCTATACCACTTAGATCATTTAGTTTCCAAACAAAAGGAACAAATGCTTTTATATTTATAATAAGCTTAAAAGCACTAGAGCTGGGCAAATATCAACCCTCTATGTCATTTTGTCTACTTTCCTGTCAAAACTCCCATGATATCACTTGTCATGTTCTGCCTGGGCCACTCCTACTATGATAGGCCAGCCTTCATGGCAAGTGCTCATGATCCACCTACCTCACAGAGACTTCATCCTTCTCCTCCCTCATTTCTGTTCTTTATCTCCAACTCCCAAGTCTGGGGAACCTTTGCTCTACCCCCTCTCTTCTGCCCAGCTCTGGTTATAGGCATCTTTATTAACAAATGAGGGAAATTTAGTGGGACAAGGTTTGCACAAAAAAAAAAAGAAAAGAAAAGAAAAAGAAAAAGAAAAAGAAAAAGAAAAAGAAAAAGAAAAAGAAAAAGAAAAAAGCTGGTATATGTGAAAATACACTTGTCTTGGGAAAAACCAAGACAATGTAATGGTAAATACAGAATTTACCATTGGAATACATAGCAGCACCAGACCAAGCCCCTAGGTACCAGCAATGGAGAAGTGATTCCCTTGCTCTACATTCTCACCAGCGTGAGCTGTCACCTGTGTAAGATGATATCCTAGGATAATTTTGATTTGCACTCCTTGATGGCTAAGAATGTTAAACATTTCCCCTCCAAAAAACAAACAAACAAATGAAAACAACAAGAACAAACTCCTTTTGCCTCCCCCATCCCCATGCCTGCCACCCCACCCTCTCCCACTTATTGGCCCTGGCATTCCCCTACACTGGGGCACAGAACCTTCACAGGGCTGAGGACCTCTCCTCCTATTGATGATCAACTTTGAAATCTTCTGCTATACACATGCTGCCAAAACAATCAGTCCCACCATGTATAGTCCTTGATTAGTGGTTGGGTCCCTGGGAGCTCTGAGGGTACTAGTTAGTTCATATTGTTGTTCATCCTAAGGGGCTGCAAACCCTTCAGCTCCATAGAACCTTTCTCTAACTCCTTCACTGGGGACCGTGTACTCAGTTAAATGGATGGTTGTGAGCCTCTACATCTGTATTAGTCAGGTATTGTCAGAGCCTCTCAGGAGATAGCTATATTTAGACTGGCTTGACCTTCCTTCAGTCTCTGCTCCATAGTTAAGCTCTGCAACTCCTTCCATGGGTATTTGATTCCCCCTTTTAAGAAGGAATGAAATGTCCACCTTTTGGTCTTCCTTCTTCTTAAGTTTCTTGTGGTTTGTGGGTTGTTCTTCCTGTATTCTGAACTTCTGGGCTAATAACCACTTATCAGAGAGTGCATACCATGTGTGATCTTTTGTGATTGGGTTACCTCACTCAGGATGATACTCTCCAGATCCATCCATTTCCCTAAGAATTTCATAAATTCATTGTTTTTAATAGCTAAGTAGTACTCCATTGTGTAGATGTACCACAGTTTCTGTATCCATTCCTCTGTTGAGGGACATCTGGGTTGTTTCCAGTTTCTGGCTATTATTAATAAGGCTGCTATGAACATGGTGGAGCATGTGTCCTTATTACATGTGTCCTTATTACATTTCTTTAAGTATATCTCAGCCATTTAAGATTCCTCTATTGAGAATTCTCCCTTTACACATGTACCCCATTTATTAATTGGATTATTTGTTTTCTTACTATCTATTTTTTTAAGATATATTTTGGATTCCAGTCCTCTACCACATGTGGAGTTCTTAAAAATCTGTTTCTATTCTGTAGGCTGCTGCTGCTTTTTCCAAACGATGGTGTCCTTGCCATGCATGAAGTTCCATGTATTACTTGTTGATCTTAGTGTCATGTTAACAGTGTTCTGTTCAGAAAGTCTTTTTCTGTGCCAATCAATTCAAAACTATTTCACACTTTCTCTTCTAGTAGGGTCAGTGTGTCTAGTTTTATGTTAAGGTATTTGACCCATTTGGACTTAAGTTTCATGCATGGTGAAAGTATAGATCTATTTCCATTCTTACATATGCAGATATTTAATGTGAGCAGCACCATTAGTTGAAGATGATGTCTTTATTTCAATGTATATTTTTTGTCTTGTCTTTCAAAACTCAGGTGTCTGTAGGTGTGTGGATTTAATGTCTGTGTCTTCAACTGAATTCCATTGATTAACATATCTGTTTTTGTATTAATACCATACTGCTTCTATTATTACAGCTCTGTAGTACAATTTGGGGTTGAGGATAATGATACCACCAGCAGTTAACTTTTATTGTTCAGGATTATTTTTGCTATCCTGTTTTTTTCATGTATTTCCATATGAAGTTAAAAATAGTTTTTTGAAAATATGTGAAGAATAATGTTAGAAACTTAATGAGGATTCCAATTAATCTATAGGTTGCTTTTGGTAGGGTGACCATTTTTACTACTTTAATCCCGCACATCCATGATCACGAGAGATCTCTCCATCTTCTGATATCATATTCAATTTCTTTTCTCAATTGTTTTAAGGGTTTTATCAAACAAGTCTTTCCCTTGTTTCTTAGAGTTACTCAAAGATATCTTACATTGTTTGAAACAACTACTGGAAGCTGTTGTTTCTCTGATTTCTTTCTCAACCCATTTGTCATTTGCATGTAGGGAGGCTACTAATTTTGTGAGTTATTTTTGTATCAGCTACTTTGAAAGTGTTTATCAGATTTAGGAGTTTCTCAGGAAAAATTTTAGTGTCATTTATGTATACTACCATATCATCTGCTAATAAACATACTTTGACATCTTCCAATCTAATTTGTATCTCCTTGATCTTCAGTTTTCATTATTATTATTATTATTATTATTATTATTATTATTATTATACTATTTTATTTATTGACATTCCAAAGTTGCCCCCCTTCCTGGTCCTCTCTCCCCAAGTTCTTCACCCAACCCCCTTCCCCTTGCCTCTCATAGGGTGCTCCCACACACACCAACCTACCCCCACCTTACCCCCAACAACATCCCTCTTCCCTGGGGCATCAAGTTTCCACAGGATTGAGTGCATCTTCTCCCACTGAGGCCATACAAGGCAAATCTCTGCTACACATGTGTGTGGGGCCATGAACCAGCCCATGCATGCTCCTTGGTTTTTGTCTTAATCTCCTGGAGCTCTGAGGAATCCAGGTTAGTTGACACTGCTGTTCTTCCTAGGGGGTTACAATCCTCTTCAGCTCCTTCACTCCTTCCTCTATGTCTTCCATGATGGTCCCCAACCTCAATCCAATGCTTGGCTGTAAATGTCTATATTTGTCTCAGTCACTTGCTCATAGAGCCTCTCAGAGGACAGCCATGCCAGGCTTCTGTATGCATGCACAATATAGCTTTAGTAATAGTGTCAGGATTTGGAGTGCATGCATGGGATGGGTCACAAGTTGGGATGTTCATTGGGTGGCCTTTCTTTCAGTCTATGCTCTATTGTTGTCCCTGCAATTTCTTTAGACAGGAAGAATTCTGGGTTAAAATTTTTGAAGATGAGTTAGTGGTTCCTTGCTTCACCTGGGTGCCATGTCTATCTACTGGAGGTAGTTTCTTCTGGTTCCATCTCCCCACTGTTAGGCATTTCAGCTAATGTCATCCCCACTGAGTCCTGGTTCTCACTGTACTAGATACAATATAGTACAGAGTATACTATATTGAATATGTATGGAGAGAGTAGGCAACCTTGTCCTTTTTGTAAATTTAATGGAATTGATTTGCATTTCTCTCTATTTAAGGTGATGATGGCTCTCACATCCCAGGTCTCTGGGACTTTCTAGAGATTCTACCTGCCCCTTAACCCGCACTGTTGCATATTTGGAATCATTCTTCTAGTCCTCTGGGTATCTCTCCTATCTCTCCTCATACTGCCCCTCCTCCAGCTTGCCTCTGAGGTTGCTGTTTAAGTTCTAATTTTTTTCATTTCCATGTTTCCCTCCTTTTGAGCTTTTTATTTATTCTATCTCCACTTTCAGGTCTTGAACTCTTTTATTCATTTCCTTCTCCTGTTTCTATTTTCATAGATTTCTTTAAGGGTGTATCTGTTTCCTCTTTAAGGATCTATGCCATATTTTTAAGACTATTTTAAGGTCTTTGTCTTGTGTTTCAGCTATGTTGCAATACTTGAGACCTGCTGTGGTACAGTTGCTGGGCTCTAAGGGAGATCTACTAGCTGTTGTTTGTTGTGTTTTTATGCTGGTAAGAAAGCATCTTTATTTGTGAAGATTGCAATTCTTGTCTTTGTTGAATGAATGTTTTGTTCTTCAATTCTGTTGTTGTTTTTGTATTGCCCAGCAGAAAATTTTTCTAGGATCCTGATAGGCAAGGCCACTAGGGGTATGTTTCTAGGTAGTAAAAGCCAACACTTAGGAATGGGGATGGGCTAGGAATAAAGAGCTGAGGGGTCCACAGGATGGAGAAAAGCATCTGCTTTTCCATCCTGGGAATGGAGGAAGAAAATAAGGAGAGGCTGCCCCACATTGTCTGCTACAGACTCAAGAATCTGACTTGTAGGAATGGAGAGATAGGGGAAGAGCTACAGTTTGCCTGCAGATCTACCTGCTTTCCTGGACAGACTGACTTCTTGTTGCTTTGAAGGCCCCTGGTCTGTAGTATTTTATTACAATAGCCTAAGTAGACTAAGATACAAGTTATATATTCATTCTTTTGTATCCAGAAATAAAATACAGAAGGAGGCACTTGTGATCTCTATGATATACCTCCTAGCTCTTACCTCAGTTGCTGGAATGACTCCAGAACCATGTCTCCAAATCTATGGTTTCACTTCACATCCAAGGAAGTATACATCCAAGAGATGGTCAGGGGGAGGGGCGTTTAAAGTCCCTGGACCCTTTTGTTTGGTCAAGATAACTCTTAAAAATGTTCTCCTGCAAGACTGACTGTGAAAGTTGGAAATTGAACTTTTTACAAAATTTTGTTTCTTCTCTCATTCCCTGATATTGATCACAGCATCCTTCTGTTTTTAGCATCCTCTATGCTTACCTCTGCCAAGTATCCATGCCAAAGAATATAACTGGTAACACAAGCTAACATAAAAAGATGCAGTGCCTTGAAAAATAATCAATAAACATGTGTTTGATAAATACGTGCTGAGTTCTCACAATGTACGAGGAACTAACATTTCAGAAGTAAAGAAAAGAAGGTACTCAAAAATAGGCAATGCCTTGGTTGGTACAGTTGGTCAAGACTTGAGCTCAGATCTCCAGGACTCAGTCACTGAGTCCACTGCCAATGACCTCAGCCTTGCATCTAGAGAGGGAGATGAGGTAGGCAGGCTCCTGAAACTCACTGGCAGACAAACTAGCCAAACAGACAAGCTTTGAGTATGGCGAGAGATCCTGCCTCAAAAAATAAGTTAAAGCAAAGTGGAAGAAGACTCCAGTCAACCATCTCTGCCCCCCCGCCACACACACACACACACACACACACACACACACACAGACACAGAGAAATACACATGCACACAGATAGACATGAATATATACTCATATACATAAACACACACATACATACATATGTATATAGAAACCCACATATATAAACACATACACACATACACATAAACTAGTACACACATATACCCCACCAAAAAATGAGGAAAAATGAATATAGGCTTTGTGTCATGAAATTAAATGGAAAATAGATGTAAATCAAATAAAATTGTAAATGCATAGAATGTGAAATCACAAAATAATTTCTCCACAAGGAAAGAATATAGCAAAAGAGCCCCATCTAAGAAACTGAACTATGCTAGGTGCTCAACTATGGACAAGAGTGCCAATAACTATGAAGGGCTTCATATATTCTGTACATAAAGCTGGGAAGTTACTAAGTCCACTGGACTCTTATGAATTATGATAGATGTTCGGCTCATGGTTGAGAGAAGGAGGAGAGCCTGTTATTCATAGCAAGTGTCAGGGCATCATCACATCTACATCATCTTTCTTAGACCCAGTTGGAAAAGGTGATGGGAGGGTCAGGTAGTGGGTGGGGTACTTTCACAAGCTTTCAACTGAACTACAGAAGAGAAATGCAGGGCTAGGGACCTAAAACCTTTTACAATGGGTAGTAATCATACCTGCTTTAGCTAAACACAACTGTTGTCCTAAACTATCTGTCAAGTGAATAGCCATAAAAACAAAAATCAGTCTGGAAGATTAATTCAAAAGAGATGAACATACAGACACATGCAGAAATGTAAGAGTCAGAGCGCCTCCCAACAAGTAGAGAACACAAACTTCATTGTGTCTTTGTCCTGCTTAGATTTCTTCTCTCTAATCCTTTACTTCCTTAAAGAAAGTTTAATAGAGATACATATATCTCTAAGAGTATTTTTGAGGAAGCTTGGCATATTTTCTTTTTGCATGGTACATTTTCTTTTTTATTATTCTTTAATCTTTTTTTTTTTACAGTCCAGTCGTTATCCTCTCCCACCCTGTTCTAAACAGTTCTTCATCCCATTCCTCCTCCCCCATCTCCAAGTAGATATCTCCACACCCCCATTCCACCAGGCCTCTCAATTCTCTGGGGCCTCAAGTCTCTCAAGGATTAGGTGTATCTTCTCTCCTTGAGGCCAGATCAGGCAGTCCTCTGCTGTATTTGTGTTGGGGGCCTTGGACCAGCGAGTATATGCTGCCTGGTTGGTGGATCAGTGTTTACGAGATCTCAGAGGTCCAGATTAGTTGAGACTGTTGGTCTACCTATGGGATTGCCTTCCTCCTCAGCTTCTTCGAGCCCTTCCCTAATTTAACCACTGAGGTCCCCAGCTTCTGTCCATTGGTTGGGTGTAAGTATATGCTTCTCTTTCAGTCAGTGCATGGTACATTTTTAAAGACTCTTTAGAACAGGAATTTATTTGTTTTGTTTAGTGCTGCTTTTTAAAGAGAATGGTAACTGCATCGTTTTTGTATGTGAATGCAAGATCTTAGGCAACATGTAGCCCTTGCCTGGTACATGTGGACAGGAAGAAGCCAGAAACAATATGTGTCAACTGAAAATTCCACAATGTATGCCTCAATGTTCAGGTTTAGATGAGTAAGGCCAACAAACACTGATGTTGCCATTCGTGGAGAAATATAATTGATGTAGCTATTCACAGAGAAATATATGACCTGGGCTATAACCAAGAGGAAGTTCAAAGGATTCCATCATGCAGACCCAAAATCACAGAAAATACTATCCTTAAAATTAGGCTTTCAGCATGGTAAAGAATATTGCCATTATAAAACTGGATATAGCGAAAACAAAAAATATGCTTTATAAAAACTCATAAGATTCATAGATCTGTGTTCTGTGCATTGCTATAGGGCCCCTAACTCCAAGTGAAACCATGAGTTTAGACTATTTTGAGAGAGTGAATATGTACATGTATAATGATATCCATGCAAATGTCACAATAAAACTCCTTTTTGTATGCTAGCTAAACATTGTTTAATCATAGAGGGCAAGTGTTTTGCAGCTATTCTAGCATACCTATGAAAGACATCTGAGTAAGATGTTGAGATAACATTCACCATTTCCCCATCAACTATACACAGTAATTGTGTGCCACAACACAGACTGTAGACCACTTAAGAACCGCAGTCTCCAAGTGTGAACTCCCCACCAGTACAAGAGCCCATGTCATGTGGAAATGTGTGTGTAAAGACCTACCTCACACCAAGTGGATAAGAAATTTTGGGAGGGGATACAGTGACATGTTAGCACAAGCTGCCTAGGAGAGTCTGAGTATATTGGAGAGCCACACTGCTATGGAACCATTTGAGAATAATTTAAAGATTAAAAACTGCTGTTTAATCTAAGATAAATAAACAGATCCTGTAAACATGCAGCTTAGTCACTTTAACTTTAGTCTGAAGTCTTCTTCCCAAAGCTATAAAAGGAAATGGTTGATAAGTTTCACTTTATTTTGCAGTTTAACAGCCTAAGCCATAAACCCAACTGCCTGAATTATCTTTCTTATCAAAACACAGCAGAGTCTGTTCTGGTGTGATATACAGAGGCAAGCACCAGATTCAAGGAAAATCAATATGCAAATCAATACATTCAACTCCAAGTCTCGTACATCAGTTCTTTCATATAAACTAGCTTAATTAGGGGCTCAGTGAAATGCAAGAATAGACCTAACTCAATATCCCATGCCAAAGCTTTATCAATAATATATAATTTTCCAGAAGATCGCTCAAGGAATTCATATGAAAGCTTCTTTGACTCAGAAAATGGAAAGGTGAATTCAGCAACAACTTGGTAAGTCAGTCTACCATCTGTTAGACATTAGGAGCAGCAACACAAAAGAAGGATGCAGTTTTCTTTTTATTTATACTAAAACCTCATCTATATAGAAACATATCATAGTTGTAGAAAGTATAATAGTCATCTCAAGAAACTAAATCAGGTAGAGAACTGGAGTAAGCACATCAGATATAGCCATCCCTATGATCTACTACAGTAGGGTAATATTATTCTTAATGATGATTTATTTCATACTTTCAAATAGCTTGAAGAGAGGACTCTGTTCCAAATATAATGACACCCATTAGAAATTACCCCTATATCCTGATAATTATACATGTATACAAGTATCAAGATGTCACATTGTAGCTCATGGATATATAAAGATATGACAGATTGAGCAATTTGCTCATGAAGCACACAACAACCAGCACAGGACAATAATCCTTAGAATGTAGGAGGGATATACATGCCTTGCCAGTAACAAACAACTACTTTAACACCCACTCAGTAAGAGGAAAAGCATGCCTGATAATGAAAACAACCAACTATTCAGGACTACTAGAGACATGGGTCTTAAAAAAAAACATTCAAGCACCACTTTACTAAAATAGCACAAACCCTAACTATATTCGAAATATCTGTCCTTATACCCCCATACGAGTATAGTCCTTGCCTCCTCACGAAGGAAACATTTCTTTGTAAGGGACAGAGACCATTATGGAAAACCATAACCAAAATTCAGAGGTATCAAATCCATGGAAATATGTATGTATGCTTCAGCTCCCAGATATTGGGATTATGCATATACACACCACATCCAACTTAAAAGAGTCTCCTTAAGAAATAAAGTAAAATAAGAACTTACCAGGTGATGCCAACAAAGAATCCAAAATATCTCCGAATCAGCTACATTTGACTGATATCCAAGAACATTTTTCTAGCATGTGCTATATATGAGCACAGAGGGGATGCATAGAGACATCTAGAAAATTCATTTGAAAGCATAGGATAGGGAGGTTTTTTTCAAACATGTCCAAGATTCATTAAACCAGAACTATAATGGGCATTTCAAGAATATGCTCAACCACTGAAAAAAAGCAAATGGTGCTAATTTCAATGAAATACACAAAATATTATGATCCTGTGAGAAGTGCCATTTCTCAAGAAATATCATCTCTACAAACTAATATGCATATGACTGGGGCTGCTGTTTTAATATAAATGGAGGTCATCAGTGAAAACCAAGCAAGGACTGTTTAGCTGAGGCATGGCTGTGTGCGCCTGAGTGTACATTTACTTGTCTAGAGAAAGGAGGGAGGCTGCTGGATGAAGGCTCCAGGAAAAATAAGCAAGGACAACAAAAAGCAGATCTTCTGGGAAATTTGACAGCAGGACTTAAGGGATGTGATAGCTGAGAATTTGAAAATCAAAGTGACCCTAATATATAGTTCATGTGGCTTAATTTTTGTTGTGGCAAGGTCTACTGCTTAACATGAAGAGCGGTAGGGATCCTATTCTGTGAATGGTCAACACACTGTCACAAGGTTGGGCACAGTGTAGGAAAAGGGTGGAGATCCTCAGTCATTCCTACACCTTATGAGATATTCATACCTGCAGACCTCCATCCCATAGAAAATTCTAGAGACGCTATTACATTTTCACTTGCAAAGATGTATCCTGCATTATTCATAAGAGTACAAAATTTAAGACAACCACTGTGTCCAAAAGCAGTATAGTAGTAAAATAAATTATGGCACCATCCACACAATGGAACCTTTAACGAAGGGAAAAGACTTACATCATAAAACAAAAGGATAAGAAAATAAAACTTTATCTACACCATGCCAGCAAATATGCAAGCACACACATATGTGCACAGAACAAAGGCTAGGAAAAAATGTTCTTTAATGCAGTTTTGCTGCCTGTGGGAATGTGGAAGAATTACTTTTGTCTTTATGCATAATGATATTTTTCATCCCCTCTACAATTTATAAAGCAATACCTTCACAATAAAAATAATATTTTCAAAAGAAGCAAAAAGGAAATCCATATTTTATATTGGTCCTCTTGTGACAAATGATCACAGTGAACTCAAAAAGCTAATTCATAAAATTTGCCCTTGCCATCTCCAGAACGAAAACATTTCTATTTAAAGCTTATTAACTCTGAGATCTCACAAATGAGTACTTGACCCGGTAGTGAGATACCTCCAATCTTAGCACACCAATTGATATGTTAAGTAGTTTTCAAATTTGTACTTTTCTACAATAGATTTTTTTTCAAATGAAGGCTTAAACAAATTCCAACGAAGAAAATTAAAATATAACTGCTATGTTCAAAATTGAGGATAGGACACAGAACATAAAAATCACAAGTTTCCTCCTTCCTCTGCAATTACATCATGGGAGGCAACTGAGGAACAATGGACAGGCCAATAAAGCGGCAGCTCCACAGTTCAAAAGCTCCTATAGTTCTTTAAGAGCTCAAACTCAGGTTCTCTCTAGTCCTCTGGCCAGCACTGAGAGCTCTAGTAGGAGCAGATGTTGAGTTTGCAGGTAACAGCTGAAGGGGAGGCCACCTGTTTCCATATCCAAAGCCTCTTCAGGTCTGTTCATGGCATCCAAGGGAGCAGCAAAGACACTAGCTAAGCCTCTTCACAGAGGATTCCACGGGCTTTCTTTAATAATATATATTTTCTTATTTCATACCATGACCTGGGACCAGAATATACTTTTGGTAATGCAGCCTTCATTGACTACCCAGGTTGTCATTAAATAGATGGCTGGTTCAAAGCTAATTTTGATACTACTCAACTTCAGCATCCTCACCGACTCCCACTCTGGGACAAAGGTACTCATACACTACCTCTATAGCCCCATCATTCACAGAGGCTCTTTGTTCTGGAAGATGGTTCAGCAGAAAAATTGACTGCCTTGCAAGTAAGAGGACTTGAGTATTGATCCCAAAAACCCATATAGAAAAGTCAGGTGTGATGTTAGGCTCCTGGATGGAGGGCCACTGGACTTGGAATGAAAGAGCAAAGACAAACAGATCCCTGAAGCTCAGGAACAGCCAACCTTCACATCTATGAGTTTCATGTTCAGTCCCAAAACCTATCTCAAGAAATAAAAGTGGAAAGAATAAAGAATTATGCTGCACATTGACTTCTTGTCTTCAAACAAACACACAAACATACACATGTACACATGTACCTACACATACATATGTATTTGCACACACTAAGAAGAATATATTACACACACACACATGCACACACATGCACACACACATACACATACCAAATAATAAAATAAAAGAATAATTGCCTTAGAAAATTAATATCCTTGTGCATAACTGCTCAAAGGAACTAAACGCAGAATATAATGGTTTAGTTTTGTTTACAATGAATAATATATCATATATTTTTATGCCACAAAGCATAAGTCTGGATTATTTTTAATCTAGAAAACTCCATGGGGTGGGTCTGTCATAAAATTGTTTGCTCTAAACATAATTTTCTGAATCACTGAACACAAGCATTTTTCAAGATTAGAAAGAAAAAGCCTTTTCCAGTCCCCAACATCATAGTAAAAAATCATGAATCAGATCTGACTCAATATAAAGTTACCTCTCAAGCAACTAGCTAGGAACTAAAAGCCTTGGGTAAGTTGTCATTATGAACAGCTATTTCTGATCAGTACTCAGTGGCATCACAATTTAAAACTCCCAGCTCAATGGTGAAGCCATTCATTGTTTCCTCAGCCACAGCCTGTTGCTGCTATTCCTGTCGAAAGCTGCACTCAGCACTCTGAATTAGAAGTTGGCTGGAAATGACCGTAACTACACTCCTGAAATGTAATCCCTCTGCTCTTGACCCTTTGTGTATCCTCACCTCTCTCTCATAGCTTTCAAATTTGTAAATGCTGCAGTTTCTTAATCCAGTGCAGGTGTTGAAAGTGGAACAATCTCCACAAGGAACTACTTGACCACCACCATGTAATGATTCTCAAAATTCCATTCAAAATGATAACAATTCACCAAAGAGCCCTTGATCAAGACCTTTGCTCTTGAAAAGACTTCTCTGGATAGAAGCTGAAGATATCAGCTTAACAAATGACAACTCTCAGATATTCTAAGTGAAAAATATATCATAATACCAGGGCAAAAAGGACTTTTTGCTTCTCCACCATCCCTATCTATTTTTAGTCAAGATAAATTCACTCAGTTATCAAACAAAGCATTTAATATATCCTAATGTCAGTCCAGTGGCATGCAGAAAGAAAAGCAAGGATGGGAGGCATAAAACAAATATGACCTTTTCCTTTAAGAAGCAAAAAGAAGCCTGGTATGTATGGTGGAGAGAAAAGTCACATGGTAAGGATATCCATTAGACTTAAATTTAAAAAAAAATGTATATTTTTAAAGTGAAGCTTGAATACCCCTGTAGAAAAGATTCATGTGAGTGTGATCTGTATTTAGTTTCATTTGACTTGCCTGAGAGGACCATGGGACAGAAGGAGCAGAGGATTATTATGGGGTACCAAGTTGGTTTTATGGTACTCCTCTGTACATTTCTTTGCTCTGTGATACAACTCTGTTTCTAGGTACCATTAGTTGGCATCTGGCACTGCATTAGCGCAAAGCCAATCCCCATTACTGAAGTACCAAAGATTATAAAAAAAAAAATCAAGAATAGAACATCTGTAGACTTAATCTATTACCTTAATTTGGGTTTTTACTGATGTGATAAAACACCATGATAATAAGCAACTTGGGGAAGCAAGGGTTTGCTCCATCTTATAGCTTGTATTCCACCATCCAGGAAGTCAGGGCAGAGCCCCAAGGCAATAACCTGCTTCCCTAAACTGATGCAGAAGCCCTAGAGAAATCTTCTTTACTGGCTTACTACTCCTGGCTTTTTCAAGGTGCTTTATTACAACATCTAGAACCACCAAGCCAAGGGTAACACAGCCCACAGTGAGCTTGGCCCTTCCATACCCATCATCAATCAGGAAAATGCACCACTAGCTTGCCCAAAGCCAATCTAGTGGAGAAATTTTATCAGTTAAGGTTTGCTCTTCCCAGATGACCATATGCTTCTGTCTAATTGACATAAAATCAGCCAGTACACCATCTAAATATCTGTGAAATGCAGAGTTTATACCATGAACCAGTTATTAAGGAAATAACACCCACTTAAGCATATGAAACTTAATAGTTTAATAAGTAAGATTTTATTAAAGTAATAAAATTTTCTATGCATTTGATTAAAGTAACAACATATGGTGCAGAGAGGATGGCAATAGCAGTCTTTATTGATCTAGCTCAATGGTTTATTTTAAAGATTTCCTGTAGACCCTCACCTCAGTTAACAACAAATGTTCTCTTCACACCATCTCCAACTTGGCAAGCATCAGAAAGAATATCATCCAGGGAGAGTTGGATGGGACACTGGGAAGAGCCTGGGTTCAAAAGAGTGTTCTGTTCAGTTGGGCCATGGTGGCTTGTCCATCAGAGGGGAGAAGTTTTAAAGGGCAAAAACTTTGGCCTTTCATGGAGCCTCTTTGTATTAATCCTAAAGTATCTGGACTCTTGGTGGAGTAAGGGAGTGGCTATCTGGGGCCGCATTCTCTCACCTTCTCACTAGCTCCTGTTGCCAGAGAGTACAGCTTCAAGGATAGAAAGAAAACATTGCCTAAAGGATTCATCAAAAAAAAACCTTTCTTTCTCAATTTTATGCCAGCATTTCTTTCACATTATAGTGAACACACCTATAGCCTATTTCTATTGTTGCGTCCATAGATGATAATTCAACTCAGTGACAAAGAATAGATTCTTATGATGTCCCTCACATGAAAACTGTTTGAAAATGAGATTAGCAGGCAATCAACCAAAATAATACTACCACAATGCTAAATTATCCTACCACAATAAAATAAAAATCAAGTACCACAACAAAGACACGAGCCTCTGCAACCAGTTTCAGGTATCTACATTTCTGCATCATGGGAGAGCCAGTAAGGAAAAGCTGGACATCCCTCAATTGCCTTGTTTGGACATAACTGATCTCTATTCTTGCCACCTCCGATGCCTTAGTGTGAGAAATTACCTTCTATAGTGTCCTGACATAGATAACAGTTTTCAGAATTCACCTTTCTGGTACCCACAGAAACAACTTTACAATCAGTGCTGCTCTCAACCCAAAGGCTGGCCTGCCAGCTCTCTAGCCTCCTGATCTGTGAGGGAAGCAAGGTGCACTGGGATGCTGAGGGAGCACAAAGCACACTATTTGATGCCTCTTTTCTCACTGGGAACTCATTTACTACAAATGTGTTTTGCAGGCACAGTGGAGAATGACAGAGAAAGCCCCTGTTCCCCAGACGCTTACATACCAGGAGGTGACAAACATTTATTAAGTGGAGAAAGCAAATACTAAACACAAATGAAAACAAGAGAGAGAAATATAAAACCTATAAATGAACATGAATATTCATAACCTGCTGCACAAACCAGAAGACAAGGTGAAAAACAGATACTATAAGTGGACAGATATCAGGTAACATCTCATCCTTTACTATAAACAACTAAGATAAACAAAAAGATTGTTAAGTCTTTTGAAAATACAATACCATTTTGCATATGTGATTTGAACATCCTCAGATTTTCATTTAAGGAGCCCTAAACCTTCACAGACAGTAAGAAATGACTGTTGGTATTTTAGGCATGCTATAAGAAATTATCATTAGTCAAGTAGTTGAGAACAACAGAAATATAATCTTTTACAGTTTCAGAGTTCTAAAATTGCTGTGGGTAAAACCCTGTAGACCTTGCATCTTCTAGTAGCTTTATTGATAGACAATCTGCAGTCCTTGCCTCTCTCTTCCCATAACTGTCTTTTGTCTTTCCCTTTGTCCTAATCTCTCTTATCTTGTATGGACATAAATCACTGGATGACAGACAAAAGTAATAGGCTATCATTTATTGCTATATCTGGGAAGACCCTATTTCCAAAAGAAGTCAAATCAAGATTTAAACATTTCTGTCTCTTTTTGTGTGGGTGAGGGTTGTTAGGATATCACAATTCAACATATAGCAAATAAGCAGAATAGTACTGGCCAAATGCGTTTATGTCCTGAGTCAAGCTCCGAAATTGCAAGCAGTAGGTGGCCCAACTGTGATTAAGGTGATACACTGTAGGTAGATAACAGCAAATGCATCTTGCCTGCATCTGGAGGCACTTATTGAGACAAGATTTCGAGAACAAGAAATACATGTTAAGATGACATCAGCCATTTGGAGGAATGAAATAAAGATGACAGGAAAACAATCATGAACGTGGAGACACCTGCATTCACAGATCCCTATGGTAGCACTGCATGTAATAGCTAAGAAGCAAAAGTTTGTGCAAACAGCAGCTCGAGAGCTTCATTGAACCTTTTATTGCTATTATACAGACATCTATACTTATAATTATGAAAACAGAACAGAAAGTAAGATATAAAAATAGGATAAACATACATCTTTGAAAGTATACTAAAATGTAAACTTTTAAGTTATGAACATAGATACACCCATCTCTCAGTCTATCAGGCCTGTCATGATTATTACATGGGCTTTGACCTCCATCGTATGAGGTATGAAGGAGTGTAGGTGTTAACTCATCTCGATTATGGATGTTTGGGTTAATATCTAATTTTATAATGATAAATAATTTTCATATTAAAGTCACATTTCAAAATGCATTATAAAATATTCATCTACAACAATCTTGTATCCACTATAACACTTACGTAATCCCAGAATCCTGGTATTTCTGCTTCCAACGCATACTTTAGGCAAGCATTGTGGATATAGTTGCAGCCCCCTTTGGAAAAGCAATGTTTACAAAACAAGCATGCAAGGTGAAGAAAACTTTCGAATGCCATTCTCTAAACCGCATGGCTTTGGGAAGGGAACACAGCTGCCACTAAATTTACAAAGCAGAGAGCATGGCCGTTTCTGCTGTACTTGAACTGATCTCTGCAAGAAAATCTAGCAGTTTCTGGAAGAAAATAGTGGTCCATCATAAGAAGCATTATACACCAATTCCATTTCTGCTATTTCAAAATGTAATACATGCTCACAAAATGATTGGGCTGTGTGTGTGTGTATGTGTGTGTTTGCAGAATAAAATGTTATGTAAAGTACGAAGATGTGGAGGTAGACAAAGAGACACCCGAACTCATAATCTTAAGCATTAACTAGCAGTCTCACAAGCTGAACCATGGGCTGGTGGCACAGTAATATTTTGCTTACTCTTCTGTTACAATTCATGCCAAGCAGATGCCATTTTAAGGGATCTTCTTTTCTAGATTTGTCCACAAAAATTTTAGTGAAAATGTAAACTAGTCTTACCTCTTGGTAAAAAAAAAAAAATCTCCATCTTAAGCAGGGGGGATGTCAGTGAATTTTAAACATTGGTAAGACTGTTAGCTCTCAAAAGAAAACAATGGAAAAGACTAAGTGAATTTTCTCTTTTGTTTACCAAGTCTAAGAATTTGAATTTAGATAAAGTTGCCAACCAAATGATCAATGTAATCAGGTGGTTTTATTTACTTTATTAAACATGGGGTTTTTGGAGATGTTGAAGCCATTTATATAAAACCAATGATTTTAAGTAGTTATAGTTCAAAATAATATTAAAGACAAATATTAGGTTTAGGAGTTCTCTGGTGAAATTTTTGGGGTCACTTAAGTATACAATCATATCATCAGCAAATAGTGATAATTTGACTTCTTCCCCAAGTACAATATTGAATAGGTAGGGAGGGAGTAGGCAGCCTTGTCTAGTCCCTGATTTTAGTGGGATTGCTTCAAGTTTCTCTCCATTTAGTTTGATGTTGGCTACTGGTTTCCTGTATATTGCTTTTACTGTGTTTAGATATGGGCCTTGAATTCCTGATCTCTCCAAGACTTTTATCATGAAGGGGTGTTGGATTTTGTCAAATGCTTTCTCAGTATCCAATGAGATGATCATACGATTTTTTTAAGTTCGTTTATATAGTGGAGTATGTTGATGGATTTCTGTATATTGAACCATCCCTGCATCCCTGGGATGAAGCCTACTTGATCATGATGGATGATCGTTTTGATGTGTTCTTGGATTCGGTTTGCAAGAATTTTATTGAGTATTTTTGTATCGATATTCATAAGGGAAATTGGTCTGAAGTTTTTTTCTTTGTTAGATCTTTGTGTAGTTTAGGTATCAGAGTAATTGTGGCTTCATAGAATGAATTGAGTAGAGTGCCTTCTGCTTCTATTTTGTGTAATAGTTTGAGGAGTATTGGTATTAGGTCTTCTTTGAAAGTCTAATAAAACTGCACTAAACCCATCTGCTTTTTTTGGTTGGGAGACTATTAATAACTGTTTCTATTTCATTAGCAGATAAGAGACTGTTTAAATTGTTTATCTGATCTTGATTTAACTTTGGTACCTGGTATCTGTCTAGAAAATTGTCCATTTCATCCAGGTTTTCGAGTTTCTACAGACTTCTCTAAGTGCCCTAAGATGACTAGTGTTTCATTTACTACATCAATCATTGTTTAATTGAGTTTCCTAATAGAAGCCCCAAACTAGTCTAGACAGGTTATTTAATCTGAAAACTAGAGATAACCTAGCCTAGTTGGTATATACTGATGCATATATCTCAGAGTTAACCTTATTGGACTTAAGGCCCACTCAACAAGAGCCTATGTGCCTGCTACTGTAAACCTACCCAACTCCCTGTTACTGTTGAAGTCACAAATCCTAGAGGAGAGCCTACTACTACCTTTGTCTTAATTAGGGTCACTATTGCTGTGATGAAACAGCCCAAAGCAACTTGGAGAGGAAAGGCTTTCTTCAGCTCACGGTTCACCGTCACATTTCATCAGAGAAGGAATTCAGGACACAAACAGGGTAGGAACCAGCAGGAAGACATGATAAAGAAGTCATGGAAACGTCCTGCTTACAGACTTATTCCTCATGCCTTGTTAATCCTGTTTCTTGCAGAAACCAGCAATACCAGCCCAGGGGTAGCACCACCAACAATGGGGCAGACCCATCAATCACTAATTTATAAGACACCTGAAAAGTTGCCTGCTCACAGCCTGGCCTTCTGGAGGCTTCTACTCAGCTAAGGTTCCCTCCTCTCATATGGCTAAAGCTTGTGTTGATCAAGGTGGCATAAAACTAGCCAGCACAGGCACATTCCTAGACCTGTATTTAATTTCCATCTGCATTCTAAACACCTATCCTAATATCTACAGGTAAGTGTAGCTCTCACCCTTAAGCAGATATGCTTCTTTTTGTAGTAAACAGAGATCATCAGAGAAATCCACAGCTGGTCAAAAGTCTGAACAGCTGACTGTGAAGCACCCATCCCCAAGTGATACATCTACAACACCGCCCTTACACTAAGGCTAAGGAAGTAGTGCGGAAGAGGAGATGGAAGTTTTCTAAGAGCCAGAAGACCATGATCTTAAAGACAGTCTGATATGTCTTGCAGGGAGTTGAACCTATGATCTTTATAATATGGTCTTCTAAATAAGACCTGCACAATGACAAATCTGCTTGACATCCCAAAAAGATCACAGCCCTAGATTAGTGGTTCATATCCTCCCTAACGCCATGAGCCTTTAATACAATTCTTCATGTTGTAGTGACCCCAAGCATAAAATTATTTTCTTTTTTCCATTAATTTATTTATTTATTCACTTATATATCCCAACTAAAGTCCCCTTCCTTCCAGTGCTCCAAACACATGGCTCCTGCTCCCATCTCCCCTCCCCCTTCACCTCTGAGAAGAGAAAGTATTTTCCTGAGGTCAGACAAGACAACCCAATTAGGGGAGCAGAATCCACATGCAGGCAATAGAGTTAGGGTAAGCCCCATTCCACTTGTTGGAGAACTTATTTGAAGACCAAGCTGCACATCTGGAGGGGGGTGGTGAGGAAGCTAGTTCCAGCCCTTGTATGATCTTTAGTTGTTGGTTCAGACTAGGAGGCCCCAAGGGTCCAGATTAGTTGAGTCTATTGGTCTTCTTGTGGAGCCCTCAATCCTTCTGGGTTGCTCAATCCTTCCCCCAACTTTTCCACAAGACTTCCCAAGCTCTGTCTAATGTTGGGTTCTGGGTCTCTGCATCTGTTTCCATCAGCTGCTAGGTGGAACCTCTCAGAGAACAATGATGCTGGCCTCCTGTCTGTGAATCTAGGCTGAGAGATATAAATATTTTCATTGTTACTTCATAGCTGTAACTTTGCTGCTGTTATGAATCTTAATGTAAATATCTTTGTTTCCCAATTGTCTAAGATGAACCATGTAAAGAGTTCATTTGACCTCACCAAAGAGGTCATCACCCATGTTTAAGAACCACTGCCCTAGATGAAGAGCTACTGGCAATTAAGGGCTACTAAAAGAGTAGTGGCCTTTTCAGTCTTCCTCAGTAAAAATAAAAATAATAAAATAAAAGAGTAAATAAAAATAATAAAATAAAAGAGTAAATAAAAATAATAAAATAAAAGAGTAGTAGCCTATTTAGTCTTCTGCATAGATGTGCTACCTTGCTGTCTCATTGCATGGCTTGGGTCCGGAAGCCCTCATTAGGACCCAAGTGAAAAGAAGATAGGCACTATCATCCTGAGTGAGGTAACATAGTCACAAAAGAACACATATAGTATGCACTCACTGATAAGTAGATATGAGCTCAAAAGCTTGGAATACCCAAGATACAATTCATAAACCATATGAAGCTCAAGAAGAAGGAAGACCAAAATGTGGATGCTTCAGCCCTTCTTAGAATGGGAAACAAAATACTCATGGGAGGTACAGGGTGGGAGAGACTTAGGAGGAAGAGAGTAGGGGGAATGGAGATCAGGTATGGGAGAAGACAGGGATGATATACAAAGGATCAGGAATTTTAAAAGAGGTATGTAGCAATGGGGGATGGGGAACAGGGGTAGCTACAAGAAGTCCCAGATGCCAGGAAATCAAGAGGCTCCCAGGTCCCAACAGGGATGAGATTAGCTGAAATGCCCAACAAAGAATAGGGAGAATCTATAGAGACCAAATCCAGAGGTTAAACAAGGTCCCCAGTTCAGAAATGGGGTCACCTACTCATCTCCAAATTTTTAACCCAGAATGGCTCCTGTCTAAAGGAAATATGGGAACAAAGTGTGGAACAGAGACTGTAGGAAAGGCTACCCAGAGACTGCCCCACCTGGGGATCCATCCCATATACAGATACCAAACCTAGACACTATTTTAAATGCCAAGAAGTGCTTGCTGACAAGAGTCTGTTATAGCTGTCTCCTGAGAAACTCTGCCTGAGCCTGTCAAATACAGAGGCAGATAGATGCTCACAACCATTGAACTGAGTACGAAAACCCCACGGGAGAAGTTAAAGGACTGAAGGAGTTGAAGGGATTGCAATCCCACAGAAAGAACAACAATATCAACCAACCAGACACCCCAGAGCTCCCAGGGTCTAAACCACCAACCAAAGAATACATATGGAGGGACCCATGGCTCCAGCTGCATGTGTAGCAGAGTATGGCATTGTCTGGTATCAGTAGGAGAAGAGGCCCTTGGTCCTAAGAAGGCTTGATTCCCCAGAGGAATCGCCTGGGTGGTGAGGTGGTTGGGAGGGGGAGCACCTTTATAGAAGCAGGAGGAGGAGGATGAGATAGCGGGCTTCTAGAGGGGAAATTGGGAAAGGGGATAACATTTAAAATGTAAATACATAAAACATCCAATAAAAACGTACAAAAAAAGGAAAAAAGACAGATACACGAAGTCACATACAAAAAAAGCCAAGATCATGTGGTCTTAGCTCTCCGATGGAGATGGTCTTGGCTCTCCAATGGAGAACCCACAGTACTCCAGGAGTTCATTATGTTCAGTATATAAAGTTGAACAGAGAGGCAGTGTCACCACACAGAGACAAACAAGGAAGCAGAGTTACTGTATGCAGCTGAACAAGGAATCAGATTTACCCAATCGTGATAGGAGTAGTCTTTACAGAAGAAGAGGTATTCAGGCCAAAAATTTAGCATGGTAAATGACCTACAATGGATATTCTACAGAAGAATAAGTATTCAGGCCAAAAATTTAGCATGGTAAATGACCTACAATGAATATTTTACAGACATGCTAAAAACATCTGCATATGGAATAGAAGAAGGCTTTACTATCTCTTATAGCCTTACCTGGAAAAGGTTATGCCATGCTCATGGGTCTGAGGTATTGAAGTCCTTGACATGGCAATGCCTATGTCATAAAACACATTTACTGATGACTTAAATCACTCCCTGTACTCTGTGATGGGTTATCCTATTCTAGGTGGTCATCCCTAAAGTTGTATAATAATAATAAGTGATCATGCAGTTGAGAGGGCGTAGGGAAGAACTGAGAGGAGTTGGATGTGGGAGAAAACATGGTGGAAATGATGTAAATAGAATACTCATATATGTAATTCTCAAAAACAAACCAATAAGAAAACAAAGGTTAAAAATATAAATTCAAAATACAACACTTTTATGAATTACAAAGTGCTAAAAGAACATAAATAAAATATTGTCCTATGAAGGTAGCACTGAATATCCAACAAGAAAACCTTTTTTCTCAAACACTTATAATGTATAATAAGCATTAAAGATTAAGTTTTAATATCTCATAAAAAAGCTTTACTGATTCCTTGATATTATTGTATGACTAAATATCAAAAAAAAATAGAAATGTAGTATTTCCTCTTGGCAATCTTGATTCCAAAATCCCCCAAGTCTTTCCATCACAAGATGCCACAGACAGAGACTTTCTACACTCTACTCTTACTAGTCATTTCAAAGACTTTTAGTAAGGTGGAGGGAGGCTGAACCAAGGGTTCTTACTTCCAGAGAAAAGCTGTGAATATTAAACCAAGAGATGAGTTCTTTAAAACTGGGTATTTTTCTGCTGGCCTGAAAAAATGATATAAAACTGTGAGAGCCATGCATGCAAATGAGTGATTTTCAAATAGTCACCTTGTACAGCTCTCTCCACTGGTCCCATCATAACTCCTTCTGTTCACTGCAATTATTTTCTTTTCCCTTCCTTTCTTTCTTTCTTTTTTTTTTTTTTTGTACTTTCTAGAATCAAAATCATTTTTAAAATTTAGGCAACATTAGACTCTTCCCATTTCCATCAACCCAAATCATTCTTCATATTCAACAATTTGACCAGGAGCGACTTTTGTCTATTTCCAGAAATCAAATTCACATGTAAAGATCCACAATTTGCCACTGTTGCATTGATCAAGAGCCATGTGCTTCAGGCTCTAGATGCATTAGCCTAAAAAAAACTGCAGAAATATACTACTCTCAATATCAGCAACTTGAGAAAAAGTGATTACATCCTGACAATAGTGAAGAGACCCTCACACAAGATATGTTGTCTCTAAATGTATTTATTAACTATTGATCGCAGCAGTCACTCAACAATCATGTTTTTGCAAATAACTCATAGCAACATGCTCATAATATAATGGGAGAGAAAAAGAAGTACAGATGAATTATCAGATATTTTCTTTCAGAAAAGCATCATTTATTTAATCCCAACATGTCCAACATCATTTTAGATGTTAGGAACCCAGAAGAGAATAAGCTTAGTAATGCACCAAGTTTGTTTAAAAATCAGAGAGAGCTATTGGTAAAATAGTTCATATTTGACACTGCATCCCAAGTTCTGGCAAATCTTTGTTCTAACACTACTAATACAAGGAAAACAGTAACACACAACCTCTACAGACAAGAAAATTGAGGAACACAATAAATGATGTAAGTAAACAATAGGGAGAAAAGCAAGTGCTGGATCCAGGTCTCTTCTCTTGCCTAATTCCGTGCCTCACTCTTACCTTCACAGTGTTCTCTTCAGGTCAACTATAGTCCACTCCATCTACTCCTCACAAGTCCAAAATCAGCCATGAGCCTTTTTCTACCTGACAAAAAGCTGGGAAGTAGAAGATCTAAACTCATTTCTAGACGTTAAATCAGTGTTGAATCCTCTCAGCCTTTCCTGATTAAATAACATGAAAATGAACCAGCACAGTAAACTCCAGCACCTACTTGAAATGTTGTCTTATCTAGTTAACTCCTTTATGGTCTTCTAGTCTGTAGAACACTTTCCTCAAAATCCTAATAATCCAAAAATGCTTTTAGCTCTCCTTCACTTGAAGTTACTAAAAAAAAAAAAAAAAAAAAAAAAAAAAATCAGATTTCTTCTAACTTCAGGAAAACCCTTAGAACAATATCATGCTGAAAACAGCAAAGAAATAGCTGGAACTCAAGAGAGAAATTGAATGGCACTTTTTCTAAGGGAAGATAATGTGAGCATACAAACCCCAAAGCCTCAGCATCAGCACAGAATAGAAATGGGGGTGCTACTCATGGGAACGCTAGTGAGTCTGATGGCCTTTTAACCTGAGCAACTACAAACACAGCTATGTCCAGGTCAATGTCTTCAATGCTGCTGTTTAATGAGCCTAGCCTCCTCTAACTCTTAACTACTTCCCATTCAGATGTCAAATGAAGAGAAACCAAAGAATGAACAACCATCTCTCAGTCTCCTCAGGAAACTATGCACACCCCTCCAATTGGGCAGAACCTGATATACATTCCTGTCTGATATCCATAATTCTGGGAAATGTATCTCTGGTTAGGAAATTAACTATCTGCCATTTCTTTGCAACCAGACATCAGATGGTAGGTTGTCCACACGCTCTAACAAAGAGGATAAGTGAAGTTGTAATGAAATTATCAACAAGCCTATGTAGAAGAAACAAGTGAAAAAAAGGAATCAAACTAACTTGAAAAGTTAACAATCATGAGCAACATTAAATACATTCATATAATGGAGAAGACAGACCACATTGAAAGAATATGAGGGAAAACATCTTTTCAACGAAGAAGTTTCTTTTTGCTGCAGATGAACTAATAAGGACATCTACAATTGGTCAAAAACTGCAGAGAACAAATGAAAATGGGTTGTCCTGCCTAAATATCACTACCTTTCTACCTAAGGCTCAGGCAGAGAGGGTATAAAGAGTGTACAAACTGCTTGAAGACCAGGATGACTGCTACATGACTGTGTCCTTGGACAGGACAAGGATATCATGCCATAAACGCTCAGCAGTATGGCTATTAGCATACGACTGGCAAAGACAACACATGTCACAAGCCAACAAATGCCCTACCCATAGGTGAACAGCCTTAGGCAGTCATTAGCTATTTGTCTTTTTTGTTTTATTTTTCGAAGATGAGTCCCCAATCAGAAGTGTCTGTTCCCAAACATACGCAAATAAAGCCTGTTATGCCCTGAGTCCAAAGGAAACCTAAAGGAGCCCAAGAATTGCAAAGCCCAATGCAACTTGCAAAAGAGTATTTTTTATTTCGAGTCCTGCCTTGGATCACATACCTCGAACTCACAGGGTAAATGCTGACATTCAATGCCAAGTCCAAAAAGCATTGGGTCCATATACAGTATAGTTAGGAGTTCTTTGAATGCTCAGGGTGAAGGGGAACTGAAAAGCAGTAACCATTGGATGGGACAAAACTGAAGCTGGGAGGGGGATTAATGGGTGTCTGTTGTGGGGTTATCAGAAACTAATTGTATGGCCAGCCATAACTGTCTGTAACCTCTGATTACCTTTTTTTATGATTTAAATGTGGGGCCCTAATCTTCTTTGAGTTTGTTATTTCTTTAAAGTCCCAAGGACAGGTACTTGGAGAGTTCAGCCATTTATCAGAGACAGTGCTAGTTTTGGCAGAGGCAGGGAAGTTATCTCACAATAGCATTTGGCTCCTCGGGATGTTTTCATTGGAGGTGGGGGGTCTTATGGGCAGTGCCATTCTAATGCTGGACTGGGTTCCCTGGGAACTGCCAGGGATGGGGAGGGAGCCCTGAGCTTGCTGCAGGGAGACACAGCAGAAACCAGCTGCCTGCATACTGTGCTTGCTTCAGGCCAGAGGGAATATGGGAGCTTCTGTGGGAAGAAATGCTGGGGCAAACTGTCTAAACACAACACTGGAGTCTCTTTGGTAAGGCTTTAACCACAGAGAGTTAGCATTAGTAATTCGGGCAACAGTAATTGTACTTTAGTACACTGTGTGTCACATAAAACATGAATATAGAAGTGGTCATAAATTAAGAGAAAGTAGTTAGAAGGATATGGGAGGAATTGGTGAGGGGAGGTATATAAATGAAGAAAATATAGTATATTTGAATGTCAAATCCTCACATTTTAAAAAACGAAAAAAATTAAAATGTACGGAAAAGACCCCATGTTGAGAGACTTCTAAAATTGTGTTGAAATCAACACAATTTTAATCAATAAAAAGGAAAGGACAGATTCCCATGTAAAGCAAAGCCCTCTTTTGAAAGCTGCACATCATGATTCGGTTCCAAATCCCCCAGTTATCCTCCAAGATCACTTCCGTTTCATAAGCACAAATATGTCTCAAATGCTGGGCAATGTACTCAGGAGCATGAAAAAATTGTTTATACTAATATAGGATATAAACTTTGCCTTACTAGACCTAGAGCCCTAGATCATTAATTCTTATATTTACATAGCGATCGATTATATCTATTTGTATGTGAGTGAACTGATTTTCTCAAGAGTTCAGAAGCTCTCCAGAGAGCTATACACACAATAGGAAGCAAGACTCACATTGTGGAGAATAATTACCAGAAGTTCTGGATGGCCTACTGAAACCCTTCCCTGTCTATCAATCCCATGTTTTAGAATATTATCAAATCCAAAGATATTTTCAGAACATGTTTCTTAAATATGCTTGTTACAATTCTATATTTAGTTCTCCTTATCACACATTAAGAAAAGGAAAATTTTTGTGATAACTAATGATAGAAACAATCAAGGCAACAAAGACAGTGGGGTCAGTAAAGTCACATAGTTTTTTCTTACATTAATGGCAATTCATGTAAGTCAATGTAATGGACATTATTCCATTCAGTGCCTGATCAGCACACCTTAAGTGAAGAAAGACTTCATTTTAAGACCATATATGCTAAGACAGTTCAAAGGCTACATATGCCTAGGCAAGAATAAAGATATGCGTGACAGTATAAATGTAAAAGTCTGTACATTACTCTACAAGCTGAGAAGTGGCACATTTAATTGCTGTTTTATTTCCGATGTACTAATGTCCTTGATTGTATTGTGAAAATAAGACTAGTGAGGAAAACCTGGTTTAGAGCCCTCAAAGAAAAATTAATATTCATCTACAGCTGTCCATTTGAAAGCAAACAAGGTTAAAGTCGATTATTACCATGACCAGAACGGTTGCAAGTGGCCTTATACTGAAATCATCTTCATATAAGCCCTTTCCTCTTAATTAAACCCCTTGGACATAAATTATGATGAAGATAGTTGGGTAATTCAGCCAAAGCAAGTTCTCATATACAAAGAGTCTATCATTCTGGTGATATGACATCTGCACTTTGTATTTTTTCTAGTGAAATGAGGAATATTTACATCTTTTTGCCAAGGAATTTGGTTTTTGGTTTGTACTACAAATTAGTACAGAATTTTGTTTGTAGTACAAGTTTCAGGTTTTTTGTTTATTTGTTGTTTCCTGTTTTTTGTTTAATATGTATGTGTTTGTGTGTGCACCATGCTCACAGAGGCTAAAAGAAGGTGGTGGGAAGTGAGAGTGAGAACTTCTGGAGAGTTCCAGGCAGTTGTGAACTATCTACCATAGGTGCTAGGACAAACGCTGGTCCTCTGGAGGTACAGCAATTATTCTTCACAGCTGGGCTATCTCTCCAGTAGGATTTAAATAATTTTTATGTCCTCATCCTATTTACAGAAATAGACAAGGTTTTATGAGTTACAAAGCTGGCCTTTAAGAACGAAAAGCAACTTTGTCATCATCTGGCTCAGCCTATGGCCAATGTTTAAAATGACCAGACGGAATTCTAAGACACCTGACAGAAATAGTAAATTATAAAACCAGAACTTGAATGTAGATTTATTGAACAAGGACTGTTCATCAAACAATTAATTACACACACTTGTCAACTTGAACTTGAGACCTCTCCTCCCCCCACCCACCCCCCAAAAAAAGAGCTGCACACAGGGAAAATAGCAATCCTTACAATTCTAGGAGACTCAGCTTGCAAATAGGTCATTAGTGCACAGAAAAACAGATTTGTCTTCATGATTGACAGGCCTAGAATGTCAATTCTAGAATGCGATGAAGTATCCAGCAATGGGCCAGAACATGAAGAGAAGACTGAGGAGCAGCGTCTGCCTCGGACAGAGCACAGAGAGTTAGGGAGCACAGAGGCTCACAGAGAGTAAGGGCTGGCTACGTACAGCTGTCTACTGATTCTTCTGTCTGGTATCTTGACTTTGTCTCTACATGGAAAAGACTCTGACTCTGTAATACTTGGGATTCCACCTGATGTTACAATTTGATAAAGTAACTCTCTGCTTTCGATTTGTGATGTCACCCTAGTCATCTGTCGTCCCACAAATGCTTTCTGGAGTTAGCAGCTTTTGCTCATACTAAATAAATGGTGAATACCACACATATTATACTTTGAGGAGGTGACAGCAGGGAAGCTGTGCAAAAGTCCTACAATGTAATCCCAGTCATGCATTATGTTAGTTCCCAGCATACGTACCAGGCAGCTCACAATCACCTCTAAATCTATGGCTACAGTTCCAGGAGATCTGACACCTCTTCCTAGCCTCCTCATGTACCGATATCTATGGCATACATTCAAAGAAACATATATATTGTGTGTGTGTGTAAAATAAAAATAAATCTTTAAAAATTATTTATAGAGGCTAGAGAAATAGCTCAGCAGTTAAGAGAACTTGCTGCTCTTCCAGAGAACACAGACTTACTGGAAGCCACATAGCAACTCCTAACCATCTGAAACTCCAGCTGCAGAGTACCTGATGCCAGCTTCTTACCTCTGCAGTCAGTGTATACCCATGGTACATGGACATACAGGTAAGATATTATACACATATATTTAATTTCAATGATTTAGACCTTCCCTGTTTAACTAGAAAACTTCAAAGTGCAGTTTCTTCTCTAAATACCCTCATGTTAAGTACAGGCTTTGATCGTCTTGTTTAATGGAAAGGCAATATTAAATATTTGGAACTACATGGGAACAATTATGGTCCAAGGATTTAGAGTTCCAACATGATAAGTATGTTGTTTATGTGCTACACATAAAGCCATGTACTCAAAGGGTGCCCCACAGCACTAGCTACTCAAAGGATGAGTCATGGCACTAGCACCCTGGAACTCGAGTGAAGTTCAGAATCTCATCCTCACTCCAGACTCAGTATTCTCTAGAAAGTAATGGGTTCACGCAAGCTTAAACAGGAAATGGTAAAATGAAAGACTCTCATAGCATTGAATTGGTACAAATGATGGTGCTTAACTGGTTCAACAAAGACAGCATAGTTGATTGGTCATCTACATTTTTAAAATATAAAGTTTATTTTTAAAATTTCATTTGATGTATAGAAAAACTGGAGATGACGCAAAGAATTTTTATACTCTTAGGAAAATTTGCCATGACCTGAGGATTTTAAATATATGTTCATTTTCTGATTTAGCCTGTTTTTTTTTTGAGTGTGTGTGAGTATGTGTGTCATGTTTGTTTGTGTGCATACACAAACATGTATGGGGCTAAGCATATGTGAATATGAAGGCAAGAGTTAACCTCAGATGGACTGAACCTCTAAACTCTACATCTCAGAACACCTTCTTTGTATTTTTTGTTTTGTTGTTGTTGCTGCTGTTTTTCAGTTTGGGTTTTTTTTTTTCTAAAAGAGTGCCTCACTTTTACCTAAGACTCCCTAATTCAGCTACACTGACTAAACAGTGAGCCAATGAAGCTGTCTGGCTCTGCCTCCCCAGTGCTGCAATTACAATTGCAGACTCCCCGCTACGAGCACCCATAAACATCGCTTCTCCTTAAAATGGGTTCACTGAGGAATGCATCCTTCATGAATGCACTAGTTAATGATTTTGACAAAACTACAAGAAGCCATTTAGCAATACAAAATCTAATATTTTTTGATCACTTCAGGGTGCTTTTGCTGCCTTGCACCACCCACTTCCTATCAATTGTGGGTAATCTTGTACCTGAAGTTCTGCTTTTTCCAGGTCATATAAAAAAGTTGCACAGTATGTATGTAGTCTTTTGTGTCTCCTTCCCATCACTGAGCATAATGCTTCTGAGGTTCATCTAGCTTGCTGAAGATGGCAGTCGTTTGTACCTTCTTACTGCTGAGCAATATCCCATGATATGGATGCACTACTGTCTTAGGGTTTCTATTGCTATAAAGAGACACCATGGCCACAGAAACTCATATTTAAAACACACACAAAACACACAAAACATTTAATTGGGGCTGACACACACTTTAAAGGTTTAGTCCATTATCTTCATGGTGAGAATCATGGAAGAACACAAACAGACTTGGTGCTACAGAAGTAAGTAGCTAAGAGTTCTACATCTGAACTGATGGGCAGCAAGACGAGAGTGATACTGAGCTTTGCTCTAGCATCTGAAACCTCAAAGCCCACCTAGAGTGACACACTTCTTCAACAAGGTGACACCTCCCAATGCTGCCACTCCTTATGAGTCTATGGGGACCATATTCATTCAAACCACCACAAGCACTATTTGTTTAGGGACTCACTGCACACTGAACACTTGAGCTGTTTCCAGATTTGAGCCACTATGAAGAAAGCTACCATAAGTAAATATCCATAAACATGTCTCTGTAGATATATAGCTTTTTCATCGTAGGTCAATATCTTAAATAAAATCCAAATGGAATTTGATTTTTAAGGATGATGATGAAATCTCCATATAAACAAAGACTTTGAGGGTTCATGATAGACTCGCAAGTCATGATAGCCCCAAATACACCAAGACCTCATGATGGCCTCCAAAAAAAAGAATAAATGGATCAGGAAGGGCAGAAGTCTGCAGTGCTTTTTCGTCATGTAAATTTAATAAGAAAACAGCATAACGCTAAGAATAATGGGAAAAGGTCTACACACACCCACACCCTAACCTCTGTTGGTCGTTAAGAATTCATCTTTACAGAGCAAAAGAAAGCTGGTAACTTAGAATGAATGAGTCCTCAAAGAGTTCCACCCTCAATGCCTGGCCAACAAGATCCAGGAACCCAGCCTGACTCATCTTTTGATTACCAAGGAAATATCCGTCTCACAATTATTGCCTATTCTTACATACCACAGTGCCGCTGTAAATATGGTTTAAAAATAGAAGGAATCTCAAAATAATTTCCTTCCTCTAAAAGCATCCCCCAGGGATCAGTGCTCTCTTTATTGTAGGGTTTGTCTATAAAATGTCACAATGTCCTCTGGTGGCAAGGGAACTAATGGTCTCCAAGCTGTTTTACAAGCTGAGCTTATACTGACATACACTGGTTTCTAGTTTCATGCCTAATGATGGAGTTAGTTCAAGCAGGACATGTCAGCTTCTCTGAGCCTGGTAGGACATCATTTTGTTCTCTCTTCTATTTTTTTAAAATGAGTACCACATGCTAAGATACCATTGCCTCCAGCATTCTATCTATGTTTTGTCTTGTCATGGGCAGAGGCCTGGCAATCCTGGAACCCTGGCATTTAACACATAGCCATTCCTCCTGCAGGAATGTCTATGGATGGATGAAACTGAATCTAATATAATGACTTTGTAAACTTTTTATATAAAATCAGGTGCCTTAACAATGACAAATGAAATCTGATCATCCCAATATTTCTCATTCCAACATTCCCTATTCCCATTTACAGAAATCCTCAGGTAGTAAAAACCAATTTTTCCCTTTAATGATCATGGAATATCATTATCAAATGATGTTTTGGTTGTGCCCATGAATTTCCTATACATCCTGAAGTAGAGGTATAGCTCTAACCAACTTGCTCACCAAAAACATAATGTTCAGCATATAGGGAAATCCAGTTACCCACCAAGGGATATCAGGTTCCAACATAAGAAGCTTCATGCTGTGTTTAATGGAAATTCATAGCCCACTGGCATGACTCTGTGCCCATGAGAATTCTGCAGCTATTGGCTCCACTCTAGGCCTAGTGAATATCAATATAGATTTTAACAAGATCTCCAATTAACATATGCACAGTCTATATCAAAACAGAAACAGGAGGCTGGAACCAGACCTTAACTGTGATGCCTGTATACATTATGACAGGTTACAGTTCATACTTTAAGATATAGCCCCTTTACACATCCATTACAACAGTTATTCCTGCATCAAAATAATTGTTGGAAGTCAATGAAGTGTCACAAGTACAAGTGCTAATTATGTAGTAACAAAGACTAATCAACTAATCAGTGATGATACACTGTGACCCATTCTGCTTTGAGGATGACTACTGAGGTTCAGTGCTACTTCAGGGATGATTTACTAGGGGTTAATTTTTGGGGGATGCTGTACAGGGATGATACTTACTTTGGGGTGGGGTTTATTGGCATGAAACGTGACAACTTGCAGGTGAGATCCATTTTTAATACAATGCACAAGCAAAAGCAATATTGCACAAGCAATATTTTTCCTACCCCAAAGAAAGTCTAACATGAATAAAAAGACAATGAGAAGAGAAGGAACAAGGCAATAAGAAGAAAGAGGAATGTGTAAAAGAATAGATTGAAGGAAAGACAGAACGAGAAAGAAAACAATGAAAGGCAAAGAAACAGATCCGGTTATGAGATATAGATACATACATATATATAAATATACATATAAAATGACTTTTATATTCATAAGTACGGATAGAGGTTACAGTGTTTTTCCTTTCATGTAAATTAAATAAGAAAACAGTATAACCCTAAGAATGACAAAAAATATCTAACAATATAAACTCTACCTTATAATTTGGCTTGCTTGTGCTCTTTTATCGCATCAATAGTATTTTGGGAAACATACCAAGGAGATTGTTGAAAAGTTCCAGGAGTATATACTTATACATTTATATACATATATATACACATATACATATATACATATATGTATACATATACATACATGTGTGTAGTACATGTGTATATGTACACGTATATACATATACATGTGTATATATATGTACATGCCTGTAATTCCAGCATTTAGGATATAGAGATACATATCTATCCTGAAGTACATAGTGAGATCCTTTCTCAAAAATCAAAAAAAAAAAAAAAAAGAAACATGGAAGGGTAGTAAGAAGGAAGGGAGAAAGGGAAGAGAGGAGAGGAAAGGGTGGCGGAGTGAAGGTGTAAAATCTCGTCCTTCACATTTCCAGCAATGGACTCCCTCTCACACAATGTCTTATTTGGTGAGGAAATTTTATTTTTTTTTATAAATGTTTTTTTAAAATATTTAATAACACCAAACACTTTGTGGACATGATCTGCATTCTACAAGGTATTTTCATATGGAAAGAGGACATTTAGAAAAAGGCTATTGTAGTGGTTTGGATGACAAAACTCCCCCATATTTTTAAGCTACTTGATCCCCAGTTGATAGTGCTGTTTGGGGACCTGTAGGAAGTGAGCCTTACTGGAGGAAGTACATTACTGGGGACGGATTTCAAAGATTAGAAATCACCTATTTATAGTTCACTGTCTGTTTCATACTATTAGTTCAGGGTATGAGCTCTCAGCTTCCTGTCCCTGACACTATGCCTGCCACTTCCTGCTATACTGTTTCCTGCCATGATAAACTCTAACCCTTTGGAAATGTAAGGCAAAATAAACTCTACCTTATAATTTAGCTTGATTGTGCTGTTTTATCACAGTAATAGTATTTTGGGAGAAATACCAGGGTCATTGTTGAAAAATTGCAGGAGTATATGGTCAAAGGCTTTAAGCCTAAAACATCAACCATTTTTTTCTCCATAACTGCTTGAACACAGGACATGATGTGATCTTTTAAACCTCAGCTCTCATTCAGCAAAACAAACAGACCTGTTTAGTACACTGTCTCTGTCTTCCTTAGTTTTAGGTTGGTATGTGTTAATGAGGTTGGAGAGAGAAATAGGATTGTGGAGTTGACCAGTATTCAGTAGGCTACTGTATTATCTAAACAGATGGGCAAGAAACAGCTGAGAGCCATTTCTAGTGCAGATTGCATAATGAGCAAGGGGAGGGTCCCAGCTGTGCAGGCAGCTGTCTGCCATGAGGCTCCGCACCTAGCTAAATGGAAAATCTTTTCTGGGATTGATGAGCCATGCTCAAGTAGCAGCCAGAACTCTGAAGCTCCATATCAATCACATCACCTCTCCCAGGCTCCTTTTCCTTGACTTAAACAAACAAACACGAAGGGATCTGAACTTCACTGACACTTTTCACCTCTAATCTGCACAGTAAACACATTACAGCTTGATAAAAAAATACTCTCTCTGTGTGAGATATGCAATTTCCTTTTGAAATGCATACTGTCAGAAATGAGAATTTGTAGTGAAAACCATTAATCCAAATCTTGGAACTGATATTACTGTTTCAGGAAACAAGAACCATAGGAAATAGATGTGAATGCCACAGGCTCTGAGCACTCCACAGCTAGAGGTGTGATCAGTCCCCATCACTTTACAGACTGGGATGATGGTCAAGGCCATGTCATTTGCTCATGGAAACACTGACACTCAAATCTGGGGTATGATGTTAGTTCCAGCTCTAATGTTTTACTAATTAGAATGCACATAAACTTCCCTTTGAAACCCAGTTCTGCTCTTTATAGAAGGTATGACTTTATCAAAGTTACCATACCTCTCTAAGCCTCAGGTTCACTCACATGCAAACAGCGATAATACAGCTATTCCATAAGGAAGAATTAATGTATTTCTGGCTCTTTCAAGTAAAGACCTTTAGCAAATGAGAGATAAGAAAGGGAGCAAAATGGCCAATGTACTTTCCTGTTGCATAATCACTCTTAAATCTTAGCATATCCCCACCGAAAAATTTCCCTCTAGCATATTTGTAACCCAATTGCAATCAGAGTTTGCAGGTACTATTGTACAATAATTTGTTTGTGTTGCTGTACAATCCTCGTGGTCTTCACTTTCACGGATTCATTGCATGTTGTTCAATGTACTGTCTATTATATTGACTGAATATAACATTGATATATCAGCTTGCTTCCTGGTTTTCTACTTTTAAGGTTTTTACTCCAACACAACTTCTGAATCCATTAAGTTTAATCCACATTTTGAGTTTGTTGCTTGAGGTAAATTTTCAGACATTACCATGTGGAATTTTTTTTAAATACAGAATTACCAAAAACTATACCTCACTATAGAAAATCGTTTAGGCACTAAAGACCTGCACATAAATTCAGTGAATTCAGAATTTTTCATTACATATCAATATATATAGTCCAAAGGAGAACAGTAAACCATTTGGAGACAATGGCAGAATATATTCTAATCACAGACATTTTTATAAATATATTTAAAACCAAGAGAAAACCAAAGCCTATAAGAAATTTGATAAATTTGTGATAAAGGTGAAGGTGGTACAGATAAATGTGACATGGCTCCAAAAACGAACAATTTGTAAGGACTGGATTTACAGGAAAAGGGCCTAATAGTAACACATATATAAAAATGACAAACCTTCTGGCCTGGGCTAAAGAGAAAACTCAAGACATAAAGTATGAGTACCTGAACCCAAATCCCTGAAACTTACATAAAAACTCAGACATGCTTGGGATCTCACTGACAGGAAAGTAGTCAGATGGATCTGTAGGACTTACTAGGCACCCTAGCCTACTAAGTAAGTTCTAAGTAAATGAGGGGCTCTCAAAACAAAACAAAAACAAAAACAAAAAACAAAAACAAAAAAACCAACACAAAAAAACAAGGTGGATTGCTCCTGATAAGGTTTTCTTCGAGTCTACAGACACCTACACACACACACACACACACACACACACACACACACACAGAATATGAAAAGCATACCAACACACACATGATTACTATGAGGTAATAATGCTTCATTCCATGAATCAGTAATGCCTGCTGAAGAGAAACTTCAAAGGTGTGCCAAATCACACAAACCTCAGTTGTGTGATTCAGCGATCTAGCCCATTCTCCCACAGAAAGAACATCAACAAGCACCATGGGCCAACAACATAATAAAAAAGAAAAATAGTGGAAATAATATATATATATATATATATATATATATATATATATATATATATACACACACACACACACACACACACACACACACACACACAAATACAAATGTATTTGAAAAGGGCTCTTACTCAAATCTGTTTTACTATTCATGAAGTGGTTAAAGAAATGAGAAATGGGTATGAATTGGTACCCTGAGGCCACAATATTAACCATTCTGGAACTCCAGCATCATGTTATCTAAATGAGTTCTTCTTTAGAAAATTTAATATATAAATCAAGTTAGAGAAGCAAGGTAGAAGCTGTACCATGAGTCCCTTCATCCTTCCAGCACTGGGCCCAGGGAATTCTCCAGAACTGGAAAGAGGGGGCAGGGAGAGCAGACACTGTCCTGAACACTGGGCCCAGGAAACTCTCCATAACTGGAAGGAGGGGGCAGGGTGAGCAGACACTGTCCTGGACAGATACTACAGAGTGGGTAAGGAGTTGGCATAAGAAGAAAGAGAGTATAAAGAGAAGCTCCAAAGGACTACACATGGAGGGAGCCATTTTTCCAGCTGCACAGTAGCAGAGGATGTCCTTGTCAGGCATCAATGGGAGGAGAGTCCTGTGAAGGCTCAATGCCCCAGTGTAGGGGAATTTGAGGGCAGGGAGGCAGGAGTGGGTGGAAGGATGAGCACCCTCATAGAAGTAGTGGGAGGGCAAAAGAAAAGGGGGTTTCCAGGGGTGGGGGGTGACCAGGAAAAGTAAATAAAGAAAATATCCAAGAAAAAAAGAGAGGATTTTAAAGAAGGAGAAACAGACAGAAAACAGTGGAAAAGATGGGAAAGGAAAGCTTAGTTATTTTGGTTTTGGTTTTTTTTTTTGGTTTTTTTTTTGTTCTTAAATGTTGGTGTTTATAATGCCAATTCTATCTACTCCTTAAATACAGAGTATACTTCTGTTTATAATCAATAGGACTCCAGTTCAAATTTGAAAACCAGTCATCCCCTGCTCCTTTGTTCCTTTTATCCTCTATTGACAGAGCAGTGTTCTAATATAGATTTCTACTTCCCAAAGTTGTCCTCAGCCACCCTCAGCAAGATTTCCCCAAACTCTGGTGTTTTGCCAGATAATTCTTCTCTAGCATGATTTTCAGAAGTAAGTATTAGTGACATTAAATAATTAAATTAAAATACAGTGTGAAATATATGTGATTATATATATATGTGATATATGTGACATATATCATAGATACCACATATTAGATTTGTGTATCTGACATATATCATGTATTAGATATGTACATATGTTGTATATGTCATAAAAGGCATATACACATTAATTATATGTATATATCATACCATGCTTTGAGATATTTATAAATGCACAATATAGTTATTACTGCAAGATAAACAACTAACCTAAAACACTTTATGAGTACACTTGTTTTCTGAGAACATTTATACCGACCTTTTTTGCAAATTTCAAATCTCTGTTATTATTAACTGTAGTCACAACAGTATATATTAGCTCTATTTAAAGCATCTCCTCACTTTTCCCACCACAACGTACCGTACCATTTCCATCTCTGTTTCTGTGAGTTCTATTATTGGGGTTCGCAGTTAAGGGAAGATATGTAGTATATGTCTGTCTCTGGCTTATTTGACCTACTGTAAGTGACTTACAGGTTTATCCGTCTTGTCAGAATCAGCAGGCTTTCTGTCTTCCTTTTCTAGAGCTGAAAGAATGTTACACATACATATCACATTACATTTTCTCTGTCTCTTCATTTACCATTTGATACTTGAAGGTTTTGTCTTAACGCTGGGAACATGGACAGACAGTACCTTCAGCAAGCTGAATCCAGTTCCACTGGACATATCCAATAGTAGCGTTCTTGGATGGTATGGTAATATTGCTTCAGATATTCTGATGATCTTCCATATTGCTCTCCACAATGGCTACACTAAATTACACCCCAATTACTTAGATGAGAAGCTGTTTTCCCACATACTTATCAAAATTGTTTTTAGTTTTGTTGTAGTAGTCACCCTAATAAGAGTAAGGTGATATTGTACTGTGGTTTTGGTTTATGCTTCCAGATAACTATTCATATCAAGCACATTTTCATGTACCCATTTGCTATTTTAGGTTTTATTTTATAAAATGTCTATTTAGACATGGGTTTCCTTTTTAATTTCATTATTCTGGTTACTTACTTTTCTGTGTACAAATGTTGTAGTCTGAGGTAGTGTCATCTGATATTTTGCTTTGGTTTCCTGCTCTCTTGGGGGTATGTCTGTGTGTGTCTCTGTGTATCTATGTCTGTGTGTCTGTATGTTTACCTGTGTCGATGTCTGTCTGTCTGTATATATGTATGTGTGTGTGTGTGTGCCTTTCCTGTGTCTGTGTATCTGTGTGTATTTTTGTGTGATCTGTCCCTGTATGTTTGTCTGTGTGTATGTCTGTGTGTGTTTTTCTGCATGAGTGCATACTATGTGATAAATCCTCTTCAATGGAAAATTGATCCTATTTGTATCTAAATTTGCTTTTAAAAAAACTGTTAAATATAAGCTTGGGTATTTAATCTAAATTTTTTTCTTATAAAAAAATAATTAGAATATTAGCGGGGAAGTATATTTACAGCTAGAGTTTCCTTTAAAAACAGCATATTATACATGTAAATTTTAGAAATCTATTAGCAAAGTGTGATTGCTCCATCCTCAGATGGAATTGATGGAAAACTTTCTCCTACTTTGTTCTCTAGGTTCTTTTTTATATTAGATAATCATTCATTTTTCATATTGGCTTGGCCTTGATAGTGTGTCTCATTAGACAAGAAGTTTCATAAATAAGAGTATTTTGTTGCTTTTTTTGATGTCATCAAACTATGTGGTATGAAGTGGGCATTAAAATGCTCAATAACTAAGAAAAAAAACATGTTGTATCCTAGACCCTAGACCTTAACCTTCAAGTCTGAGGTATCTACTACCTCATTTAATCTTCACAATAATCTAAGATAGTTGTACTGACATTAACTTCTATAGGTTTAAAAACTGAGACACAGAACTGTCAACGCTTTACAGTTACATGGCTTCAGGAGCAAGTGATGCCATGTCACAAACAGGAAAAGTCTGAGCAATAGATCCTAACAAGTAGACAAACCAAGGATAGGTAATTTATGTATCATTTTTTGACACAAATATTAAAGATTCAGAATACTGTTAAGCTGTGCTTTTTGACAGCAACAATTCTCTTTTCTTCTTTTTTTACCCTAACTTTTTATCCCTGTGCCTTGGACATGTTTCTTACCTAAAACCTGAGAGAAACTTAAAGTTGGTCCCATACCCAGAAGGGTGGATGTGTAACTGTAGGAATGACTCATGTTTAGATGGATAGCTAATAGATAAGCCAAAGCTCCTCTCCAATAGGTTTATCTCCACCATGCCTCAAACTGAAAGGCCAAAGATTGAAGGAAGGTAATGAATGATGCAGAAGCCCTAAACACGGCTGGATTCAATTCCCATATTCAAATAGTAACCATCTCTCACAACTTCATTCCATTATTTCTGTGACATCAACATCTATGTTTAATTTAAATATAAAGCTGCATTTGGGTGAGTCAGGAGGCTCATGACGACCTGAGTCACTCTGCCCCAAGCTGAATCCTCATTCCCATCCTTTTCCTTTAGAGGAAAGTACTGAAATTTTGATAAAAGAAGAATTCACTTTGCAAGAGTACCTCTCTAGCAGTTCTCTGAAGCCTTCCCAGACACTCGCTACCAACACAAACATAAGCCTCCTCTCTTCTAATTCCAAAGCTAAAGCAGAGACTATGAAGTATAGAAAAGCAAATAGCAAAGTACATCAGATATTCTTTCAGCGTGGTGTATTTGCATGGAGACAGCAACCACTTTCAAGTCCTAACTCTTTTGAGCGTCTTTATCAGTAGTTCCCCAGGGTCTGTACTATTCTATCTTTTAAAAGACATGTAGCACCGTCCAAAAAATAATTACTGAGCTCTGATTATTTCTCAGGCTCTGGCCTTGGATTTGAGGGTATTTCGGCCAATAAGATACACTTAGCCTCTGTTCCTATGGAGTTTGTAGTTTCAGGATAAACCGGTTATGAAATATCAGTTGTGTGGTGGGAACTTTAGTCAAAACATCCCCAGTCCAGGGAAATCCTCCACAGGAAGAGACCCTTAAATTAAACTCATTGGATGCCTAAGTACATAAATGATCAAGTGACTAAGCAAAGGCTTTCCTAGTAACCCTCCAATGTCATGTATGCATCATAGCTACATTTTTAAACCAAAGGAAGTGATTAACAAGGCTAACTCATCTTTGGAAAGAATAAAACATAATAGCCTACAACTAATTTTAAAATCGGGCTTCAATTTAATCAAAAGCCAACACATAAAAATTCCTTGCCATATTAGATATTTGCCCTAGGGGTAGGAAAGTACTGTTTTGTTTATAGTAAACCTTAGTTTGTATTGAAGCTTGGTAGATATAGGGGTGGGGATTCTCTATAAAGCATCATATATATCAGAAGGAGACTGTAACACTAACTTAGGTCCTGGAGCTAGGAGTTAAGATTCATCATACAACTAACACCTTTGTCTAAGGAAACAGCATATAATTAGGAACATTACATGGAATTTTCTCTACTAATGAGCTGACAAAATAAGCATGGAACGGATGAGAATTTAAAGAAATCAGAGCATTTAAAGAAATCAGAGAGAAAAAAAAATGTACAAATGGGGAAGAGAGGATTTCTTCACATTAACAATGATGAATTGAGTAGAACAAGAAGAGGCCTAAGTCACTCTAGGAAAACAGAACACTCTAGGTTTTGATAAAAGTCAACAAGCAGTGTCAGCACCCCATTTAAGCAAATTTCATTAAAGAAAGCTGTACTTTGGAAATTCCCTGAAGTGTACATTTGTATGCCCATCACTGCAAAGACAGAAAAAAATCTAGAGCCACAACAAAAGAAATCCCTCATACTTCAGAAAATGGTAGTTTTCTTCTTCCACCTTTACACAAAACATGATTTGAGTTTCAGACAATATCATCAAGTGCAGGATCCTATCTATGGTTGTTTGAATAACAATTGCTCCCATGGGCTCATATGTTTGAATGCTTGGTCCCAGCTAGAGGAACTGTTAGAGAAGGATTAGAATGGGTGGCCTTTGTAGAGGAGGTGGGTTTTGATGTTTTGAAAGCTCCTGACATGCACCGGCATGCCCAGTCTTGTTCTCACTGTCTCTTTGTTTGTAACTTTACAGATCAAGTGTGAGCTCTCTCTGCCACTGCTCCAGCATGATGCTCACATACCTGTCTGCCTACTTGTCTGTCTTCTTGCCACAGTACACCCCACTATGCTGCTTATGGACTTGAACTTTGAACCTGTAAGCAAGCTCCCAAATAATTGGTCATGACATCTCCTCACAGCAGCAGAACAGTAACTAAGACACCACTCCCACTACACTTGTCTTCTCCATCTCAGTTTCACTGTTGACTCTGTTAAGTGGAAGGCAAGGATTAGTGGTAGGCAGGGCAAATAGCTCAGTGGACAAAGCATTTGCTGCATAAGCATGAAGACCGGACATCAGGCTGAAGGAACTTATAGAAAGCCAGATGCCATGACAGGCATTTGTGATCTCAGTATATCTACAAGAAAGTGGGTTGTAGATACAGGAAAACTCCCCAGAACTAGCATGGTAGCATAAACAGTATGAATAATAAGAGACTGTCTCAAACAAAGTACATGATGAGGGTTGACACCTGCAGTTGTCCTCTGACTCCCACATGCATACTATGATATGCACATACACACACACACACACACACACACACACATATACGCACATGCCATATATATCATACATATACATTAATTAATAATAATAATTAATAATAATAATAAAATAATAAATCAGTGAAGTGACCAAAGAAAGAAGTTGAGTTGGTTGGCTGAGCCTGAACCAATCACAATAATTATCCTAAGCCTGTGTTCTGTCAGGATGGGATCACACTGTCCCTACTAGAACAAACAAGGACTAAAATCATGGGCAAAAAGGGAATCACACAATGAAGGACACAAAATATTCAGAACAATTCAGAACTCAGATTTACAAGGTATTTGAAGACACCACCTTTGTATCGATGATAATTTGGATGAGAAATGGACCCCATAGTTTGGGGTATTTGAACATTCAGTCCCATTTTATGGTAGTCTTAGTTCCCTAAGATTTAAGTGGTACAGCCTTCATGATAGAGGTACATCACTGAGGACAGACCTTGGATTGAAAGCCCAATGCCATTTCCAACTTGCTCTCTGCTTCTTGCTTGTGATTGGGATGTAAGCTCTCAGCTTCTTGCTCCGGCTCACATACATGCCTGTTCCTATGCCTCCCCAATATAATGGTGATGGGGTTTCATCCCCCTGGAACAATAATCCCAAATAAATCCTTCCTATTATGAGTTTTCTTGGTCATAGTATTTTACTAAAGCAACAGAAAAATAACAAATACACCGTCACTCTGACGTCTTTTTAGTCATGCTCTTCAGTATGGCGATCTATACAGTCCTATATATCAAATCACTCCATGATCCTCTGCTAACAAACCTCTTACCCACTCAGTTGCAGTGAAGTATGAGCCTTTCCATCACTCAGCTAGACCCACTCACCGTGTTCAATATTCCTTAAATGGCCGTGGCTCTAACTTTCATTGTTGCTTTTGTTTTTTATAATTTCACACATGAGTACTATATTTACATTTCCCTTTCCAAATCCTTCCATGTATCCCTGATTTCAGTGCAAACTCGTGGCCTCTTATTCTTTTCCTGAGTCTATTTAATGTTACTCATATGTATGTACCTGGGGCTGATCTCTTGGACTTGGATAACCTACTACAAAGGTTTCCCGGACCCAAATCACAATTCTCTTACTAGGAACTATTTGTCGGAGGGACATAAAGGTAGAAGGAAATAAGAGAATGACTATCTCTAGGAAACATAGAAGATGGTCCAGGAGAGAAATGGTGGGGAGAAGTGTAACATTATCTACAAATGCGTGTCTACAAATGTGACCCTGAAACCCATTATTTTTTACATGTATGATATTAAATAAAAAATAAACTATTCCTGCCTAATTTCTTAAACATCATTTTGCCTATTTTTAGTGATTTTAATACAGAAATACTAGATTTTATGAAAAATTTTTAAAGTCATTTAAAATGACTTTAGAAAGCAGGAGAAATAAAAAACACAAAAAACATTTTCAGGCAGAGTGTATACTGACTTAAAATGTTCATTTGCATTAAATTATTCATCTGAGAATTGAATGGGAATGCCTTAATTACTCAGAGAGGCAAAGGCCTATTAAAATGTGGGGGAAATCTTGTACAGTTATGATGACTTTCTCTTTATTACTGCTTTAATAACTGCAGATTTCAACTGGTACCAATGATTATATTACTATTAATGCCTATTTTGTACATTAGAGGTTGAGAAACATCTAAGAAGCTAGCTTGAATACAGTTTTTTAATCCTGAGTAAGGATAAGCTTTCTTATTTTCCTTCTACCCATCTGGTGAGCTTCAACAGAGTGATAAAGAAAAGAGTCTAACAAATTTAATTATGGGAGCCATGTTTCCAGGACTGATAGATAATGTACTAACCAGAAAACATCCAGACCAAAAACCTCGAAACTTAACTTCAGAGGTGATTCCAGAATAAACTCTGTTTGTTCTTGACTCCCTAAAATGCTCCCAATGGTCCTGAAGAAAAAAAAAAAAAAGTGTCTCTTACAAAGTCTGAAATTATTCGATAAATACAAAGAGTAGCAATAATAGCTTGCTCTAATAGATGTCTGCTGCATTCCTGGCACTGTGCCCAGCAATGCAAATACTGTTTCTGTTCACCCTACCCACATCCTGGGAATGTATGCCTGCTTTGCTCTGTTGCTGTTCCCACTACAGCAATGGATCTCAACCTCCCTAACACTAGGGCCCTTTAATACATTTCCTCATACTGTAGCAACCCAGGCCATAAAATTATATTCACTGGTAATTTATAACTGTAATTTTGATACTGTTATGAATTATAATATAAATGTTTTCCAATGGTCTTAGGCAATTCCTGTGACCCACAGGATGAGAACCATTGAACTACACAGCTTTAAAAAAAAAAAAGAAGAAGAGGTAGCAGATGCCTGGAGTCATGGGGTACTACCTCTCAGCGTCTGAACCATAGGGACTGGATGTGGGAAAGCTACTGCTCAATGATGAGTCCCACCGTGCTAGGAAAGCAGAGTTCACTCTGGCCTAGACTTGTCTGGAAATTCCCATAATCTAGAGACAGAAACGTGAGAAAGGGGCATAGTATAGTCGTGCAGGACAAAACAAGGAGGAAAGAAAGTAGAAAGAAATCCTTAGGTTATTGATACCTTTCAATACCTGTTTCCAGGCCCTCTGAGGCTGGGCCACCATCTCTGGGTTCAGTAAACAGGCAGCTAATATTAATACTATCCTTCTAGTTGATGTTTCAATGCTGTGGGAAGGGATTCTACTCCTTCCACTTGAGCATACTCATTAGTGTTGACTGGAATTTATCTGATAATCTAATGAGAATACCTTAAGCAGAAACCTTTCTGTATCTGATTAATCACCCATGCATGTAAATAAGGGCCTGGATGGTCAGAGGCAACCACTAAAAACTGAATATATTACCAGAAGGCTTATCTATTTGTGCAACGTTTCGCTCACATCCAACTCAATCTCAGCAACAATTCTACATTCCTTTAAAAAGACCTCAGCACAGCACTGGTATTCACTAACAATAACTTCTAAAAATATTCATTATACTCCAGACATTCTACTGTTTAGACATTTTGCCCAAATCAACCCTTAAAAGCTTTTAAAACAACCTCTCTCTCTCTCCCTCCCACTCCTTCCTCTCTCTCTCTCTCTCTCTCTCTCTCTCTCTCTCTCTCTCTCTCTCTGTCTCTCTCTCTCTCTCTGTGTATATGTGTGTGTGTGAAAGAGAGAGAGAGAGATCTATCTGTCTGACTTACTGGCTGACTGACTCTTAACACTTTTGAAGATTTGGCATACACATTCGCCACTAAACTGAATCTCAACATATGCTTTAGAATCCCATCAAACTATAAGATGATAATTGTTTATAATTTGTTTCTTATCTCTCTTCCTGATTAATTATGAATTACAAGTGCACAGATTAAGTTCATATCTGAAGCAATATCTAGCATAAAATAGATCTTGTAAATTTCTTTTTGTTATTATTTTTCATATTTTATTAGAATATATTAGTTATACATAATAGTGAATTGCATTATGGCACCTTCACAGTTGTAGTGTGTCTTTCTCTCATAATCATCACACTCCAGTTGGCCTTCTTTCCCCCTCCTATACTTGCTAATACCTTCCTCTTCAGAAATTCTTTTTAATTCTCAATAATTTATCTTTTATTCACTTTACATCCTGATTGTAGACCCCCTCCCTCCTCTCCTTACAGTCCCTTACAAATCCCTCCCCCTATTAATCCCTCCCCTTGGGAACTACCTGACTCTGGGGCACCTAGTCCCAAGAAGACTAGGCACATTCTCTCCTGCTGAAGCGCAACCAGGCAGTCCAGGTAGAGAAAGGGGATCCAATAGCAGAAGACTGAGTCACAGACACCCTGCTCCAAAATTGTTATGGTTCCCACATGAAGACCAAGCTACACAGCTGCTACAAATGTGCATGGTCCTATGTGTGCTCTTTTGTTGGTGGTTCAGCCCCTGTGAGATGCCCAGGCCCCAGGTTAGCTGACTCTGTAGGTCTTCTTGTAGTGTCCTTGACCCCCTCCTGCTTACTCAATTCTATCCTCAGCTCTTCCACGAGACTCTAAAAGCTCTGCCTGATGTTTGGCTGTGGGTCTCTGCATCTGTTTCTATCAACTGTTAGATGAAGTCTCTCAAAAGACAGTTATGTTAGGCTCCTGTATGCAAACATAGCAGAATATCATTAAATAGTGTCAGGGGTTGGCTCTTACACATGGGATGGGCCTCAAGTTGGGGCAGTCATTGGTTGTCTCTGATGAATCCTCTTCAGAAATTCTTAACCAGCTAATTAATCTTCTTAAGTCATGTTTCCAAAATTTCAGAGAAGCTGAGGGGCTTGTCATTATTCACATAGCTAAGGCAAAGCAAAGAAACTGGTTTTGTTCTTTGTCTTCCTTACTATGCTGAAGATTGAACCCAGGGATTATGCTAGCCTGTGTTAGGCACATGGTCTGTGGAGCCATACCCTCAACCCAAGAATGTTGAACCTTTTTTTTGCCTGTCTATTTCGCTATGCTTTCCCCATCCCTTCAGAAACGACCATAAATCTTTTTTTAATTACATGAAATTCTACTTTTCAATGGCTCTAATATTTTAGCAGCCATGTAAGGATGTTAAACTTAACACAATAGTTTCAGCAATAAAAGCAGCATAGTTGAGTATTAACATTTTTCCCACTTCCCAAATAAATCCCATTATGTTATAGCCTAAAGTTATAGGGCAGAAATAAGCTACAGGAAAAGCCACCTTCATTGTATGCATTTTCTTGAAGCATCTTTTAAAATCCTCTTTTAATACAGGAATGGTTAATTAGATACTAAAACCCAGCTCTAAACCTGCCTCAAGCAAGACTTCCAGGTAGAAATGCATAGGGTTTTTTTCCTTCAAATCTCACTCAGCTCCACATTCCTTATCTCCTGCCAACATTAGGTTGCTTTTGGAACATGATATAGCAAACAGAAACCTAGTGGCAAAGACAAGGACTGGGAGAAAAATAATAGTACGAATAAATAAACTTCAGAGCAAAAATTTAGAACTAAAAACAATGCCCTCCAAAATCATGCTTAGGGTTTAGGAACTGATCATCTGCTAAGTGGGCCCAGTTGTGGTTGGAATAAGAAAGGTTCCCCACAGTTTTGCGTGTTAAATATTTGGTCCCCAGGTAGTAGAAGTATTTGGGAGGTGGCAACTAACTAGGGAAAGTAAATCACTAGGGCCATGCCTTTGAAATTCTTACCCAGTTCCCAGTCCCTTCTCTCTGCTTCCTGTCCATCATAAGGTAAATGGCCTCTACCATATGTTCCCACCACCTCCATACAGACCCATAAGGAACATAGCCAACAACTTCGAACCTAACCATGTGAAGCCTGAGGCCAAGATAAACACTTCCTATTGTAAGCTGTTTCTCTCAGTATTTTGCCATAGCAATGAAAGGACTGACTAATGCTGTACAAATCACTGTAAAATACACTCTAAAGATCAGATCTATATATAACCAACATACGTGGGTGGATGATTCTACATTAGAATATGGACTTCTTATTTTAAGATAAAGTATATGATGAATTTATTTTGAGATACAATGAAAATTCTGGACTATAGGATTTTAGTTAACATATTAAATTACATTTAGATGTGACTCTTTTGTTTCACATTGAGACTATGGTTTTTAAATAGTCATGCTATAATATAATTGAACAATTATGTCATGATTACTTATCTCTGCTAGGATTCGTTTATTGTCTATCCATAACAAATGCACAACAAATAAATACAAGCTTCAAACTCTCTTAGGTCAATTTCAGAGTGGGAATCTGTGGAAACTATTCTATTGTTCATTCTGAATTTATTAACATTATTTATTTTATTAAAATATTCACAGGCAAGGGCAGTAAGTTAATTTAAAAGGATAAACCAATATAGATATTTAAATGTGTTTAAAAGTTAAGGATATTTGCCTCTGTTTTTGGAAAATGGTAAAATGTTCTTCTTTTAATATCTTTACCTATACTGACACTCATTCATTGAAAATTGTGACTATTGGTATATGTTTAATCATTATCCTATGATACAGAATTTTAAAAAATAAATCCAGTAGCTTAAACCTTTTGTGGGACCCAATCCTTACTTAATTGTTATAAAAATATTAGATTTCTTAGTGAAATTTTCTGAATTGTCTTTAGATAAAATGTATGCCTTCTGGCTTGTGCGTCCTCTGTCACCTTCTCCCTCTTCAATTCAGACTTCATTTCTGTCTAAACTCAGCTATGAACTTGCTGGCACTTCTGCTTGTCAGATTCTCAACATTCCAGTCAGACTGGTTTCCTTCCAGCTCAGTAAACTCACCGAGGTTCAAGTCTATGTTTGCCAACATCTACAAAAATCAAAGCTAGTCTATTTAAAATGGAAATGGATTCAAAATGGGGACTTGGAACCAAAGGATAGAGCACAAAGGTACAATGAAATTATATTCTCACAGAAGAAGTGGAAGGAGGAGAAGGAGAGGGACCATGGAGAACCACCACTCTCAATATCTATTTTTGTCCATAAAGATAGGCAGGGCTCAGAACAGAGCAGAAGAACAACATGGGTTCTTAAACTATCAAGCAAACCTATCAGCACCTAACCCTTGCTCACACTCTTGCTCCTGCCTGGAATGTGTTTCCCACACCCTCAGCAATCTGATTACATCTGAAAGTGATAACCTCTGGGATGACTCAAACAGGGCCTCAAAAGTCACTAACAGAAGTGAGGACAAAGAGAGAAATTAATAAATCAACTCTCACAGGGCTTCCGAATGGAACCAAAGTCTTGTGACAATATAAGGTGGTTTGAGCTAAAGGAACAAAAAAGGTAGCTAAGGACTTGGTTTCCAGGTATTTCAACTGCTTCCCCTTCCCATAGCCCACTTGTGGCAGTGAAAAAAAAAAAAAAAAAAAAAACAGAGGCGCTTTGGAACACAGAAAGTAGCCACACTCCCACCAAGTACGTGTCACCATTTAATCTATCCATTCATTCTTGGAAGAAAAAAGCAGAGCTCAGCCTTATTTGTCAGAAGTTGTTTCTGGAATCCAGGCAAATTCCTCATGTCAATTTCTCACTAAGCAAACTCAGTCTGTGATACTACACTGTGGCAACCCAAGTTGACAGTAACTGTGCATAAACGGTATCTCCTTCAACTATCCTGCAAATTTAAAGGAATTGGTAAGGATAGGACTCTTCTCTAGTTCCTATACTCATTGGTTTCTTAGTCAAAAGGTATCAGGTAAATTCAGTTAAAAAAGAAAAGAAAATGAAACGGAAGTTCCTTGGCTTTAGAGGTAAACTGTAGCAATAGTGCAGAGTTGCCATCTTGTGCCCATCCAGATTCTTTTCCTGTCAACTGTTTATAAAACTCTAACATAAAAAGACCAGGTGTGGTGCCACATAGCTATAACCACAGCCCAAGGAGGAGGATGTAGGAGGATCAGAAATTCAAGGCTCCCTAGAAACTTCAAGGCCAGACTGGAATACAAAAGATCCATCTTAAAGGGAAAAAAAATCTATTTAACTCATGTCAGAGCTAAGATAATGATACAAAAATATTAACCAAGCCAAGAAACTTACTTGAATTCTACTGGTTTGTCAATTAATGTATTTTGTGTTTGGGGACCTTTCAGCACTCATGTTATATTTAATTTAGTCTACTTTTGCTCCCTTTGGGCTTCTGGAGTCAATAATGTTTCTGGAGCATCCTTGTTTTTCAGGATATGGCATTTTCCAAGACAGTTGATCAGTCATTGTTTTTTGTTTGGTTGAGTTTGTTTTTTCTGCATGTCCTTTAGTTCAAGTTTATCTACTATTGTCTCAGGGCTGGGCTGAATTTATACAAACCAGATAAACAAAATATTGTAAGTGTTTCTCAGTGGAACATTTTAGAAAGACATAGGTGTTGTCCTGTGCTTACCTTAATTTCTAGATAAATTAGTCTGTTTTTTTATCCATGGTAAAGTTTTTATGTTTCTCTTTATGGTTAATTAAATATCTTAAAGAGTTATTTTGAGATTCTAAAAGCCCTCTCATCCAAACTTTCATTACTAATTTTAGTGTGCACTGGTGGATAGTGTCTGCAATGATTATTTGTGTTTGAGTATCTAAGGATGGCTCTGTTTCCTTTCTGCCTTCCACGTAACTGGATCCCTGTTGCATAGGAAAAGCCATTCTTTTTCTAGGGGAGCATTTAGTTAAGTATACATGTCTACGAGTACAAACTCACAAATATTTATTCTATAGGTCCTAATTAAACATTATTTTTCTTTCTTTCTGGACTAACTTGGTTACCAACAGCTCCTTCAGATGGCCTGTGTGCTCCTTCAAGAAGCTCCATCTCCTTAAGGGTATTTCTCTACATTCTATCATACCACTCTCTTACTTTACAGTATTTTCCCATCTACATATGTTTTCCGTATGAACTTCAATAACAACCTACCTAACTCCATAAAATATCTTTATTGACATTTTTATTGGAATTACATTGTGTCCTTGACTTTTCAGTCATACATTTAAAAGATTCTGAGAATTTGTGGGTGCAATCCATCCAAGTGTCTTTAAAAAGGTGGAAAGAAATGGCATGTTAGCACAAGGCACATAGAAGTAAATTGTGACATTAGAACAGAAAATAAGTTGCTCATTCTAATGAGGGAGAAGAACCTAAAGATCTAAAGTGCTTTTTGGAGAACCCATCCTTGTAGTTAACTTTTTAACGTATGTGAAATGTCACCGAAGTTTATGAATTCTTTTTCCTTAGAACTGACTTTTTTCAAAAGGCTTCCCTTTATGTCCACTACCATTGCATTAGTTTAGAAGCTTAGCTTTTCTCTCTGGCATCCTGGCAACCAAGTCCTTAGAAGTATTCAGTCCTCTGAAAGCTACCATGGCAGTAGGCTATCTCATTTTCTGATGTTGTGGCCTAAAACCCTGGAAAGGCTTAGAAAACTTTCAAGCTGTATAGTGCAGTGTTCACAGTCTTTACATCTGAACTAAACTAGCTTGGCTTCCTAGGCTTATTCTCTCTTCTGCCATTATCTCTCTTCAATTACATTACACTGCTCATGCCTTCTGAAAAAGAGCTTCATAGGTTTGCCTAAAATGCCCCTCGTATTCTTCTACTGAAATACCCTACTCATCCTTTGGGATTTAATTCAAGTGGAAGGCTTGTTGAGATATGACTCTGTGTGCCATTACTATGTAGCACCAATAAACAAAACTGATAAATTCCTAAAAGTCAGGCAGTTGCAGAATTTACTCAGTACTTAATATGATATCATGGCACAGCAAGGCCCCTACACTTTGACAAACTGATGTACAGGAAGACAAATACGCAGAATTAACTTGATCCATGGTAATCTCAAGAAAGAAATGTAGAGCTTAGAAAGTACTTAAGTGTTAGAAATATTTTAAGGATAATATAGTGTACCATTTATCACAGATGTATCACAAGATATGCAACAACAACACATATGGGCTATGACTGTACTCAGAACCTCAGTAGCTATGAGAATAGATGACAGTTCCAAAGTGTGTCACATCAATTCCCATCTTGCTTGAATTCCCTTTTAAAAGAGCCCAGGGTCAGTGGTCTTCATTTAGTGTTTGGGTAAATGAAATGGGAAAGTTGTCATTTCCCAACACACATGACAAGCAACTGCAAGATTTACATAACAAATTCATTATGGTTTTTCATTCTGTTTTGTTGATGGGTGGTATGAGACAGGGTCTCACTCTGTATCTCAGAATGCTAGAACACCCTTTGTGCAAGGTCCTGGGTTCAGTTCTAATACCACACACAAAAATAAATAACTAGAACTCTCTATATAATACAGGTTAGTCAAAAACTCATGATCCTTCTGCTTGAGCTTCAGTATTCTAGGCATGTACCACCATGCTTAGCCCGTTATGACCAGGCTGGCCTTGAACTCATCAGGGATGGATTTCCTCTGAAAGATGTGGACTGTCACCCCCTGCTTAATATAGGCTTATATATGCTACTATACATTATGGATAATTATAGTAGTGTATGATTATATTAATATGCTACATGTTATATATATACTACATTTCATCTGTACATAGTAAAATGTGTGGACTGCTACATGAATGGCACCTCCTAAAGTGATGCATAGAAAACTCTGCCTAACTATGTATGTTGACTGTAAAAAATTATTAACTGTTCTACAAAAATTACATGATTTTAGGCAAGAGAGATTAGAAGCATAAAATATCTGAAGAAGAGTATTTGTTAGTTTTCCATCACTACAAAAGCCTGTCTTAAGCAGGGTGTGATAGTCCATATCTTTCAGATGAAAGCCATCCCTGATGAGTTTGAGGCCAGCCTGGTCTATGTAGCAAGATTCAGGTCAGCCAGTGCTACACAGTGAGATCCTGCCTTCCATAGGAAGACCAGCAGTCTCAACTAATCCAGATCCCTAAGATCTCTCAGACACTGAGCCACCAAACAGGCAGCATACACTACCTGGTCTGAGGCCCCTGACACATACTGCAGAGGACTGCCTGGTCTGGCTTCAGTGAAAGAAGATGCACCTAACCCTAGAGAGATTTAAGGCCCTAGGGAGTGGGGAGACCTGGCAGGGAGAGGAGACATCCTCTTGGAGACAGTGGGAAGAAGGAACGGGATGTGGAACTGTGGGAGGGTTAGCCGGGGGGGCGGGTAATAACTGGACTGTAAAAAAATAAAAGTAATGGGCTGGAGAGATGGCTCAGTGGTTAAGAGCACTGATTGCTCTTCTGAAGGTCCTGAGTTCAAGTCCCAGCAACCACATGGTGGCTCACAACCATCTGTACAGCTACAGTGTACTCATATATATAAAATAAATAAATAAATAAATAAATAAATAAATAAATATAAAAATAAATAAATAAAAGTAATAAAAATTTAAAAATAAGATAATGGTTTATTTCAGCTTGTATTTTCAGAGGTTTCAGTTCATAACTGATTGATCCTCTTGCCTTAAATGAGAAAGGAAATTGCAGCACAATGCAGATTAGGAGCAGAGCCATTCAACACATGGCTGACAACCAAAAAGAAAAGAAAAATAAATAAAATAAAAACAGAAGCATACCAGAGTCCCAAGACAAGCTTTGAGGGCACAACCCTAGTAACTAAGAACTCCCCAGAATAGTCCCTACTCAATTTCAACCAATAACAACTCAAGCTTGGAAACAAAGCTTTAAATGGGAGACCTTTGGGGCATGCTTCAGGTCCAACTACACCAAGGCAATATGGTGTTGAATGGCTAAACACTACAGCTCCTACAAAGGCATATGACTGTGACTCAGGTACAATATTCAGAATATCCAGACACTTGTTGGGGGCATCAGAGCTTCTGTAGGGGAAAGAAATTTTAAAATGAAAAAGACTAATGCCTACACATTGACTTGTAATGCAATTCTATGTTTTGAGAGAATTTGGCAAGAGGGGGGTCAAACACAGCTTAACTTTAACAAAACTGCCATACCTCCATAGTCCTTTTTCATTTATTCTCTCATCTGTAATTTATAAAAAACCAGGAATAGTCTAAGCATATCTGGAACTTACCTAATTATTTTATAATGCAGCAAAGTACAATTCTTTTGAAGGTGAAGGAATGAAGGATAGTAATATACATGCAGCTACTTCTCTTATGTACTAAACTAGAAAGATCTACAAGATGTACTGTTGAGTTCTTTAACTTTAATATGGTGACAGCAATGCATAAAATGTTACCCACTGAATGAGAAAAGGGGAAAGTCTATTCTATCTGTTTATAGATGCATTAAAATCTCTACGGAAGGACATAAAAGAATGTATTGCCTTGACTTTAGGGAAACAAGAAAAAACAAAAAGAGAGACTCAGTAAGAGAAGATATTTTTGCTCATGAAACCTTAAACATTTTATTGTTAAAATTGGTATGAATGTATTAACTGCTCAAAACAAATGGAAGCCCAAACAATTAAGCAGATTCATAACTTATGTAGAATTTTTTTATTTCTTCTTTCACTCTTTCTCGTGTAAAAATATTATGAAAATATTTTGATGGCTTGATTCCTAATACCCAGAGGGAGGATTCTAAAGAGAGCCTCTTCTCTCGACAATCCTTTACTAAGCACCTAAAACACGAGGGTGACGGGATAGGAACACTGAGGTTGGAACACTGAGGTTGGCTTGTCAGTTAAGAGACATACATCAGTGCTGTACATGTTTCTAAGATCCCAAAAGTTGAACAGCCAAGTCCCAGAGCGATAGTCAGTTTGAATGTAAAGTAAGTTTCATGACCTGACCCAAAAATATGCTTAAAAATTAATTAATGCAATTTCTTTTTAAAAAGTGCATAAGCTCTCTAGAAGAATCTCATACATTGAGGGCTGGAGAGATGTCTCATTGTTAAGAACACCATCTTACTTCTTTCCTAGAGGACATAAATTCAAGTTCCAGCCCCCAGAACTCATAGCTCATAACCTCCTGCAACTCTAACTCTGGATGCACCCTCCTAGCCGCTACAGATACCCATTCATGTAGCATACACTCACACATACACATACATCAAAACCATGACTTCTAATAAGGCATAATAGGATACTTAATAACTCTATTGTCTATCATGCATCAAACATCTGTTTTTAGCAGAGTGTTATACCACCGATCCTCCTGTGAAGCATATACCACTAAGTTACTTCATTCCAAAGGCTCCCAGATGGTGTAGGGTGGCAACTGACCCATGCCTACATGTTGTAGAATCAGAATATTATGCTCTCTTATTTGTACTTCCCACTAAAGAAGCCCAAAAACATTTCTATATAGTCCTATTCAAAGTCCATTCACATGAAAGTTGGGATTCCTGGCAGATTTCTCCATTTACAAAAACAAACACAAGCAAAATCCCAATAACAGATGCTAAAAGCAGATCTGGATTCCATTTGTAAGCAAGAACAGTTTCTTCCTTGATGCCTACTATCACAGCAAATGGTAGCAACCACCCTGGGTCACCTCTCTTACATCCAGCTCCCCTTCCACAATACATTCCAAATCCACTGTCTCCCCATCTCATCTAGTTTCACCATGGTGCAGTTCTACCATTATCTTTTACCAGAATGACTACAGCATCTTCCCTAATGGTCTCAGCATTCCGTCTTTTTGCCCCTGTAATTTTACACAGTAGTCAAAGCAGCTTTTTAAAACCCGAGTCAGCCACCTGGTTTTGTAAACAAGGTTTAATTGAAACACATTCATTTAGCATTCCCAAGGGCTGTTTTTACACTAAAGCAAAATGGTGAGCCTGAAATATTTACCATCCAGGCCTTTACAGAGTTTATCAACCCCTCTCTTAAAATACAAATCACCTTCCCTTTCCAGAAAAAAAAAAAAAAAA
>JADRCD010208363.1:19133-55860 GCA_019843815.1 Montemys delectorum | reverse complement strand
GGGGGGGGGGGCGGTCTTACCCCCATCATGTGGCAATCGCTTAGATAGTCCTGACTGGGTCTGGGAGAAAGGACTCCAGGTCACTGGCGCCTTCTCTTGTTCCCACAGAACCTGACCCCTTGGCATTTTCAGCGTGGAACTGAAGCCCCCAATCTTCCTGCCGGGATCGCATGGTTCCCAGCCCAGCGGAGACTTCACACGGGCTCATTAAACTCCCAAATAACAGACCTGCTGTTTGCCTTTGGGTTTGGATTTGTCTCTCTCTTTAAAGCGGAACATATTTATTTTCAGAGTGGACACCAGGATTTTTTGATTCATGGACGGTCTGGGGAGTTTTGGGGGTAGCAGTGAAAGAGGGGCAAATGGAACTGTGAGAGTCAGGGCCACAAGGGGCTTGAGGAGGTCCCCTTTCCACTCCTTGGCTCATGCCCTCATGGCTCTAGGAGACCCCAGCCCCGCTCACTGCCTCCAAAGCTTTTTTTCCCCCCAAAAAGTGCCTCTCGCTGCCTCAGCGGCTAAAGAGTTACTGTAATCTCCCCACCCCCCACCTCTCCTGCTACAGGACCCGTGTCCTCCACGTGACCTCAGCCTGTGGGTAGGGCCCAGGGGTGGGAAATGGGAGGGCGAAGGAGGCGGGAGGGCTGCCTGGTAGGTGGAGATAAAGCCAGATGGGTAGCTGTGCCCCAGGTGGCTCTTACCTAAGAGGAGTCAGCAGGCCCAGTGGTCCTGAAAGCAGCGGGTGCCGCTGCTTGTAAAAGAGAGGCACGGGGCTTGAGACAGAGAGCAGAGAGTGATGGGACCTGGGTCCGAGCGCTCTCTCAGCCTCACTGGGCCCGTACTTCAGGATCAGGGGTTCTAAGTCACGGTCAACCCTCATAGTGGAGAAAGAACAATTCAGAAATTCTTCCCAAGAGCTGAGGCCTGCATGTAAGAACCTGCTTGGGTGTTTGAAGTGCGAGCACCAAGGACGGGTGGCTTACATATCACTTTGCTGCTTGAGTGCTCCAGGGGGCCAGGCTTTGTGCCAAGCTCAACTGGGATTTTCTTACTTAGTTCTCCTAGTGAGCTGTTGGAGCAGGTCCAGTGGGCAGAAGGGCTGTCCAAGGGGAGGCTCAGAGAGGTTAAGTAACAGCCCAAGGTCACACAGCTAGCAAAAGGCAGAGCATGGGTAGGAAAGGGATAGCATGCTCTGGCTCTTTTCTGGACATGTCAGCTCCATGTGCAGGCATGTGCCACTCCGTGCACGTGCAGGTCATCCCCTAAGAGCATACTGTGAGTGCGTGTGGGGTGTGTGTGTGTGTGTGTGTGTGTGTGTGTGTGTGTGTATCAGTGTATACTGTGTGCGTGGGTGCACCATCAGGTTCTAATTTATAGAATAATCCTTGGGCACTTGGGGCGTGGCAGCCACATGAGATTTCACCTCATAGCCCCACCGCAGAGAAACCTTACAGTGGCTGCCTGTCCCAACCACAAATCCCTTAATGAGTCTGGAGCTCTCCCATGTATGTGGGGTACCCAGGCCTTTCCCAGGCCAGCCTGGGGATGAGGCCCCCACCAGCACCCCATTGCATCCAATGTCTGCTGCTCCACTCACATCGATGTCCTTGATATTGTGCATTAGCTGATATGCGATGTCCTTGCAGCCCTGGCTCAGAGCCTCTGGTGGCATCTCGTTATCCGAATACCAGTCCCGATCGGCTGAGTGTGCATAGGCTGCACTGGGTGTGGCGTGGTTCACCCGAGTGGTGGTCACGATGCCCACGGACTTCCCTGGAGTGTGGGACAGGAGAGGTTAGCATCCCTTGTAGATAAGGAAGTCCCTGCAGACTTTACCTCTCCCTCCCTGCCACAGATAGTCTCTCATCAATCAGTTCCCCTGGTTGCCTGGGCCTCAGTTTCCCTAGTTCACGTGAAGACAGATACAGCTGAACACCTTTCCTTGTACCTGGGGTAGGCTAAGGAACTCTCTTCCTTTCATGACTTATGGAGCCTATGCCTATAAGAAGCCCTAGGTGACCCCAAAGGGACGTCAGGTGGAGAGAAGGGCTCTGTTGACCTGCCTTCAAAGTCCCTGAGGTGGAAGGAAGAAGTGTTAGGGATTGGTTCTAATGCTTTGAGTTAATCTGGCGCCTAAAAATCGGGGATCTGCATGTCCAAATATTGAAGGTCCTTGTCCCCTTTTTGATAGATCAATAAAGAGACAATGGCCAATGGTTGGGCAGATAGACTGAAGCAGGACCTGGGGATTTGTGAGGGCTAGGGACTTGGAGAGAGGAGGAAGAGGATCGCCATGTCTTAGAGGGAGACCAATCAGATTTAGAGCTGCAGAAGAAAATTCATCCAAAATGTAGGTGGAAAGGGAAAGCCACCCCAAGGGAGGGGCTGCCCAGAAGGTAACAGAGCAGCAAAGATGAAAACGTAGATTTAGAAGCTGTGAGCCAGGAGTATTGGAGGGAAATGTATGCTAGCCAGGCAGAAGAATAGAACTGCCCCCAACCTTTGAGCCTTTTAAAATTAACCAGTGTGCGGGTGTGTGTGTGTATGGTCTTTTTATTCTCGAATCTAGACAGCTCTTGGGCAGGTGCGTGCATGCAACCTCTGGGAGCACAAAGTTGTTAACTAATTACAGCTATAAAGAAACATCACTCTGAACTTCTGCAGGCTGGCCCTGGCATGGGCCTTTGACCATCTCTCAAAACTGCGCATGGGCTTCATGTCATGCACTCTATAGTGAAGCGCACAGACCCAGGCGCTCCACGCAGACTCCTCAGTTCATGAGGGGATCCCTTGGTTCCTCGGCCTGATTCTACTCCCTCCCCCTCCCCTCTCCCCCTCCCATGCACAAACGAGGAGACTGCAATCCAGACAATCACAGAATGTGCCTGTGACGGCTCACCAGCATCCTTGGCCCAGCGCAAGATGGATGTGACCTCATTCCCCTGAGTGGTGTTACACCGCGTGCGCTCAGTGGCCGCACTCACTCCCACGGTGCCCTCGTTGGCCTTCACACCACACAAGTAGGCAGTGGCAGTGCCCGCGCTGTCGGGAACTTGAGCATTGGTGTTGTACGTCTACAGTGGGAGCGAGAGTCGGGGGTGAGCACCACCGTGGCAACCCCACCTCCATTTCCAGCAAGGCACAGAATCCTGATCCAATCCAGAACAGGGTCTGAGGGACACTGCTGTCCACGGAGGGCCCTAGAACCACAAGGTCACCTGACTGAGCTGTCTGCTTCCCATGCCCTGGCAGAACTCAAGGCTTCTCTCTGAGTATTGAACTATGGAACTAGCAAGGGTGGGCCAAGCAGGTAGGTCCGGCAGAGGGAGAAGAAGAAATGCATGACCCTGAGGGGAAGGGACACTGGGAGGCGAGGGTGGGCCAGAGGGTCCAGCCTGGCTTCTCTGCTGCCCCTACAAATGGCCATCACTATGTCCAGACTTCCCAGGGAAATCCCACAGGCAGGCCTACCTCCCTGGCCCCCATGAGCCTGAGAGTTGGCCAGAGGTCCAGAAACTACAGCCTCCCCCTAGAAGCTGGAACCTGACTCTGGGTGGCTAGGAGGTACTTGTTACACACACACACACACACACACACACACACACACACACACACACCCTCCCCTCCCCTCAACAACTACAGCATGTAGGGTATTGAATGATTCACACTGGGAATCTAACCTGGGAGGTGTGAACTAAGCTGACTCTGTTTACAGAAAACACAAGAGTGGGCATAAGCTATCAGTGGTGTGGGTGTCAGGATGGTGGCTGCGGTCAGTGTAGGAGGAGACAAAGACAAAACAACGGCTCAGGGGACAGCCGGTCCATGTGCAGCTACAAAAGCCAGGCGCTGTTGGCTTGGGAAAGATTCACGCTGTACTGTGCACACTCTTTCCTGGGTAGGTTACACACACAAGAGGGTCTACATTGATGAACTAAAAGCTTCAGGAACCTTGGGAATGGCTCCTGGTTTCACGGTGGGACCATGGGACCACGGGACCAGGAGGTCTGATGGCTTTGCAGTTCTCCGGGTCGAGAGTGGCCCTGGGGCAGAGCTCACCTTCGAGAGCGCCACAAAGGGGAACTTGTCCATCTCTAGCCGGGTCTCTTCACCCGTGTTGTGGTGTAGCTGGCCCTTAAGGATGCGGGCAGCCGTCACTGTGGAGACGCCCATACCTGTGGGGGGTGGGGGGGGACAGAAAACTCAGGCTCTCAGGCCTTTCAATCAGCTTTCCCAGGCTCCTAGAGCCATTCCCTTGCTAAGACAGGCAAGGGCAGTGGGCAATAGACAGAAGGACATGAGATGTCACCGGACGGTCTCTTTGTCCTCTCATAATCTCAGTGCAACAGCTTGGTCCCTTTCTCCTAATTCATCTCTCAGAGCCCTCTTCCACAGGGTCCTTTCACCTGATACCAGGAACCCTACTTTCTAGCCACCCACTGCCTCAGGCTCCAAAGCCCCCAGCTTCCCCATTCTCAGTATCACTGCCCCCAGCCTCACCGTCTCCCAGGAACATGATGACATTCTTGGCCACGTTGGTGTTGAGCTTTTGGAGTTTCAGGGCATTTTTCAAGGTCTCTTGGGCTTGCTGTCTCCAGTAACTGGGGTCTTTCTCTTTCTCTGCAGAGATAGGTGGTTATCTGGCAAGGTGGGGAATGGGCCACCCATCCCCAGAATTACAGACACCCCAGTAACTCATTGCTGGGGGCTAAAATGATCTAAACATGGAGGATGGAGTGAAGGCTTGTGAACAGGCTCCAGGCAAACCCTGGACACCAGCCTGAGGGTACTGGCATCTCCACACATCGCAACACAAGGAAACCAAAGACCAGAGACACCAAGTGACCCTCCCTAAGACACAAAGCATGAACAGACTCAAGACTTTGGCAGAGTTGGGTTTCCCTGGAAAGCCCGCACGTGCCCTTCAGCAGTGGTGAGCAGCCATTGCCAGCAAGCAGGTAGCAGGGAAACCTTTAACCTCTTCAGAGAAGTCCCTAGAGTTATCCAGCGACATCAATAGTCAACTCTGCTGGGCTTGTCCATTACAGCCGGTTGGGTTCGGCAAGCTAGGGGCTTCCGGGAAAGAACTCTGTGGGCGGAGCTGAGAAGCAAGCCTAGCCCCTGGCTGGAATACCTTACTCAAGGCGCCCTTGTTGGGGGTAGTGGGGAAGGCATGGGCTGAGGCTTCATCACTCACTAACACTCACTGTCCCCACTCAGGCCAGCATCTTAGAGTAAAATAAGACCTAGAGTTCCTCCTCTTCTTCCACCCCTCTCCCTGTCCCTGTCTCTGTCTCGGTCTCACGTAGTAATCAATCCATAGCCTTGGTACCCTGGGCAAATCACTTCCCTGATCCTCAGCTTCCTCGCCTGTCAATTGGGTCTTTTTGAGGACTACACTAATTCCAGAAGTGACCAGATTCACAGAGAGGGCCCAAAGATGCCCTTTCACCTTTTCCCATTCCTGTATTCCAAGGAGGTTGCTAGGGTTCCATCTGGAACTGGCAATGGGTCTCCACTCTATGATAAGGCTTCCTGTCTGTGGTTCCCTGGCCACAATAGACCTGCCCACAGAGCTGGAAGCAAGGATGAAGGCTCCCTATGGATGCCTCCTTCAAAGGCCTCTCTCTCTTCAGCCAGGGTGAGGTAGAGACAGAAGTCAGAAGAGGTGAAGGGTCCATTCCAAGGTCACAGTGTATGCCTGTGGGCTAGAGACATGGTCACACATTCGGATCTACACTTGCCCCTTGGGGAAATGTGCTGAGAAGCCTCTTGGTCCAAGCTTGGACCCCAGCCTGTGTGCCAAGAGTTCTGAACACATGAAACTTCTGTGGCTTCTCAGTCACCTTGTGGGAGGGGCAAAACTTCCAGCAGGAAGGGAAGAAAGAGAGCAAAAATGAGGAAGAGGTGAGGGAGGACATTCAAATCGCCAGGCAATGGCCGCTACAGACAACCTAGGCAGGGGGACCACACTCCACCTCAAGTTTTGGGCCCACCACACTGCCTCTTTGTGCTCTCAGAAAACACCTCCCAGAAGATGTCACCTCAATGATGCTGGTCTCTTCTTAATCACCACTAATTTCTTAGCTCCAGCTAACCAGCATCAATAGTCCCAGTAATGCAAAGTTTTCACTTTAGTGGTTCTGGTATCTTGTTAATCATAGCTGATAGTTCAGCCCCAGCTAACCAGAACCACAGAATCTTCACAATCAAAACAACATGGCCCTGATAAGAGTCTTTGATCTTCCCTCTGAAATTTCACAAGCCAGCCCTCCTTTCATGCATCCTGCATCCCAAACACCTACTTCCCCGTCTTCACCTGTAAGCTCCAGGTCCTCCTCTTTTAGAAGTGTCTTCTGGCCAGGGAGTGGTGGCTCACGCCTTTAGTCCCAGCACTTGGGAGGCAGAGGCAGGCGGATTTCTGAGTTCGAGGCCAGCCTGGTCTACAAAGTGAGTTCCAGGACAGCCAGGGCTACACAGAGAAACCCTGTCTCGGGGGAAAAAAAAAAAACCCCAAAAAACAAAAGAAAGAAAGAAAGAAAGAAAGAAAGAAAGAAAGAAAGAAAGAAAGAAAGAAAGAAGTGTCTCCTGAAACCTCACAGGACAGCCAGCCCGCATCCCCCAGGGAAGCTGGAGGTCCGGGCCCTGCCGTCCACTCCCTGTCCACCCCCAGGACAGCCCGCATCCTTCAGGGAAGCTGGAGGTCCGGGCCCTGATGTCCACCCCTGTCCATTGGGTAAGTTCTTTATTCTAGTTTCTGGCCTAGGTGAATGGAAGGGGAAGCTGGGATGGAGCTCATAAGGCTTTAACAGATAGACCCACTTGGTTTTTGAGAAAGGACCTCTCATTGGACCTGAAGCTCACTGACTTGGCTGTGCTAAACAGCAAGTCCCAGGCCTGGGATTACAAGAATATGCCCCCACAACTAGCTTTTTCACATACTCAGATCCTTACCAACTGGGCCCTCATCTCCTGAGCCTCTGGGTCAATGGTTTAAATCATTGGTTCTGTAAGCCTGGCTGGTTCGAAACTCTCCCTTGCGTGCACCAGAATGCCTCAGGTCACAGAGCATTTGGTTGAGTACCACTTGGGGGTCGAAGAACTTCAGCCCGTCCTAACCACAGGCCCATTACCCCCAGCAGTCAGGCAGACACCGGGCCTGACTGACGCCAGTCTGCCCCATGTCCATGATCTTTCTCAATACCCGCTCTGCCGACATTCTAACTGGTCTCTGCTAGATAGAGAGTCTGATGAGGATACAGAGTTTATTCCTAAGAAGGGCTGAGTCAGGATCAAACCTACCTCCCTATCTGGCAATGTTTAGCAATAATGGTTTGGACAATGAAATACCAGGAGACCATTATTTCAGGGGAAAACCAGCAGGGACCAATGCCCAGGATGTGACATTATCTCCCAAGGTACTGATTAGTACCCACTGCACAGATCTACTTTCATGGTTCCAGGACATACTGAATGACGCTTAGCATCAGGATGGGGATGTTGGGAAAGGCACTGAGAAGCTGGCCTGTTCTGTGCCTAGGAATGTCCCTCTGATCTGGGTGGTGGCTTCACAAACATAAGTGTGTGTGTGTGTGTGTGTGTGTGTGTATCCTGGATATCTCGTCTAGAATTAGTGGATGACCAGAGGCATGGAAAGGGTTAAACACAATAAAACATTGTAGAAATGCTTCCCCAAAGAAACAGGGACCAGCAGTTAAGAATGTGTATTATGAGCTGGGCAGTGGTGGCGCACGCCTTTAGTCCCAGCACTTGGGAGGCAGAGGCGGGTGGATTTCTGAGTTCGAGGCCAGCCTGGTCTACAGAATGAGTTCCAGGACAGCCAAGGCTACACAGAGAAACCTTGTCTCGAAAAACAAAAAACAAAAACAAAAACAAAACAAAACAAAAGAATGTGTATTGTGCCAGGCAGTGGTGGCACCTGCCTTTAATCCCAGCACTTGGGAGGCAGAGGCAGGCAGATTTCTGAGTTCGAGGCCAGCCTGGTCTACAGAGTGAGTTCCAGGACAGTCAGGGCTACACAGAGAAACCTTGTCTCGAAAAACCAAGAAAAAGAAAAAAAAATTGTGTATTGCTCTGACAAAGGACCAGAGCTAGGTTCCCAGCAACCATGTTGGGTGGCCTTTAACTCCTGCTCCGGGGGATCTGGGACACACACGTATGCAGGCGCATGCACTCGCGTGCGCGCGCGTGCGCACACACACACACACACACACACACACACACTCACTCATGCATCTAACTCTTCCCACTAAAGCAAACTAAGGGATCTTGCTTTGAGCATCTGGCTTCCAGCTCTTAAATACTTTGGATGGGTCCATGACCTTGAACCCAGACCACACACATCGGACCTTGCCCACCCTCTCCATCCACCTGAGTCCCGAAGTCTTACCTGGCACAAATGAGCTGGTAAGGCAGGTGCCGATGGCCAGTACTAAAAATGGTGAGATCATGGTGTACCCTGAGATCTGTCCCTCACTGGAGCCCAGATGGTGGGAAGAGGTTGGGCGTGGGGGCAATGTCAGCCGTTAATTGACGTTCCAATCCTAGAAGTTAGAAAAGAAGAGAAAAAGGTAGGTGGGCACAGCCCGGGGGCAGGTTCTTCCTTCTCGCTTTGCTCCTTGATTCTTTAAGCAAGAACTTGTTGAGTACCAAAAAGCCGTTGTTGGGCCACCACCCTGGGTAGGAAACCCCCGAATAAGTGCATCTGCACTGCAAACAGATACCGGCCCCCGGCCCACTTGCTAGTGCCCGACCTGCCCTGAGGCAGGCTTCTCATGCTGTACAGAGAACAGAACTGGGGTCTCTTGGAGGACTGTGCTCCAGCCAGCCCTAGGCTCAGCCCCAAAGTCTCTTGTAATTCTAAAAGCTCTCAGGTGATGCTCTGGCTGCTGCTTGCTCCTAGACAAACACATCAAGAAGTAAAGCCTACAGCTGAGGCCACAGCCTTCTGACCCAGCCCTGTGCCTCCACAAGCCAGGGATCAAAGAGCCCGAGTTTCTTCACAAGAATATTTATACCCAGGACACCAATATTTGCCCGACTCTTTCCAACGACTTATCAGTTTTTGGTAAGTGATTATAAACAAAAGTATCTATGTAGCCCAGGCTGGCTGAGGATAACCTTGAACCCCTGATCCTCCTGCCTATGTCCTTCACATCCTGGGATCACCGGGCAATGCCTCAGTAGCTGACTTCCTTTGATTTTTTTTTTTTAAATGATCTTCACTTTATTTTCCCAAAATTATTTCCATTTTTGTTTGTTTGTTTTTGTTCTCTGTGTTTGTTTGTTTGTTTTGGTCAATGCTGGGATCAAACCCAGGGCCTCACACAAGCTGGACAACGTTGGCTCAGGTGCTTTGATCTGAGCTTGCATGTCCCCTATGAGTAACAAGTTAAGCACCTTCCCAAGGACCCCTTGGCCGTGTGTATCCCTTCTGCGATACGTCTCTGTTGAGACATTCTGCCTTGGAGCTGGGAGAAAGCTTAGCAACTAAAAACATTTGCCAAACAAGCCTGGGGCGTGATACCTGGAACCTTGGAGGAAGAAGAGAACTGACTCTGAAAGTTGTCCCCTGGGACTGTGGAAGTGATGTGGAGGATAAAGGCACTTGGCGGGGCTGGAGAGACGGTTCGGTGGGTAAGAACACCGATTGCTCTTCTGAAGGTCCTGAGTTCAAATCCCAGCAACCACATGGTGGCTCACAACCATCCTTAATGGGATCTGATGCCCTCTTCTGGAGTGTCTGAAGACAGCTACAATGTATTTACATATAATAAATAAATCTTTAAAAAAAAGGCACTTGGCTTAAGCCTGATGATGTGGTTCAATCCCTGAACAGAACCCACAAGGTAGAAGGAGGGAATTAATTCTTACATGGTCCCTGGTCTCCCGACATGCACCATGGCACACCTGAACTCATACACACCACCACTACCACCACCAACAATACTTTGCTCCCCCCACTTCCCATGCTGGGGATCAAACCCAGGGGGCTTCCTACAGCTGAGCTATCTACCTCAGCATACTTTAAAAACATTTTTTAAACGAAGGAATCTTTTTTAAAGGACTGAAGGAAACACGGCAAACATTAATTGGTGGTTTGCTCTGGGTGGCAAGACCAGGAATAATTATTTCCTCTTATAAATTTGTTTCCAAGTTGCCTAAAATCAGTGTGTGAGTAGCTTAAGCCTGTTTTTAACTGGGTTCATGCTGTTGCAATCACTCAGGACATCACCCAGGCAGCCAGCTAGAGTGTCCAAATGTCGGGGTAGGGATGTTACTAAAGGAGATGCGATTTTCAATATCGAGAGTTTCATTAGAAATAATGTTCCCAGGTCAGTATAAGCCAGGATGTGATTACCCCATTTGTTATGGGAAACAAAAATGACAGAAATTCCATGGTCAGGAAGGACAGACAAACCGCCCATCTACCACCAGAATAAGGAACTGTAAAAGGAAGTTCTAAAGGCTCTGGTGAAGGGGGGATTGGGAGGAAATGTCCTTTATCTAGTGTCTAAGTGAACTTAACTCTGAGGTCTATTTCAGGTGATTGATAAACTTAAAAAACACTTTCCCCCCGGCCAGGGAGCAGCTCAGCAGATAAAGGCGATTGCTGCCAAGATTGATGATGGCCGGAGTTCAATCCCTGGGGCCCACATAGTAGAAGGGAGAACCAAACTCTTGAAAATTGTTCTTTGACCTCCAGACAGGTAAAATGGCACACCATCCATGGTCCTCTTATTCCCACCACAGACACATAAACACACACAGTAAAAACATTGTGTGATTACCATATGTGTGTGTACACACACACACACACACACACACACACACACGTATATAGATTTCGTGTTATCTATAGAGGCCAGAGGTTGACACTGAATGCGCACCTCTATTGCTCTCCATAATGGTTTCCGGAAGGGTCTCTCAACTGAAAGTGCTAGTCACTGGTTGATTAGACTATCTGGGTGGCAAGCCCCAGGGATCCCCCTGCCTCCTCGCTCCCTGACAGTGATAGGGCTATAGACATACAGCACCATGCCTGGCTTTTCACATTTCCCACTGGATACCAGGTACCTAAGTTCCCATCCACACTCGTTCTACAGTATGAGCTTTGCCCACTGAGGGAAAAAATTCTAATTTTTTTTTGTTTTTGTTTTTGTTTTTGTTTTTTTTTTGAGACAGTTTCTCTGTGTAGCCCAGCTATCCTGAAACTTGTTCCTCTATAGACCAGGCTGGCCTGGAACTCAGAGAGATCCACCTGCCTCTACCTCCCAAGTACTGGGATCAAAGGTGTGCACCATCACCACCCAGTGTCTAAATTTTTTTATTTATTTTTATTTTTTTTAATTATTATTTTTTTTCCGAGACAGGGTTTCTCTGTGTAGCCCTGGCTGTCCTGGAACTCACTCTGTAGACCAGGATGGCCTCAAACTCAGAAATCTGCCTGCCTCTGCCTCCCAACTGCTGGGATTAAAGGCATGCACCACCACTGCCTGGCTACATTTTTTATTCTACTTTAGATGCCTAATAGTTTTATGGCAAGTTGTAACATCTGAAAATCATGAAGTTGACATAAACTGTGACTACATTATAATATTATTCACAATAAATATAAAATATAAAGTTTTAGATGAACTGTAACACATCTCCCCCAACTTCACCTTGCCACAAGGGTTGGCACGCACTTTCCTGTTTTCAAAATAACTCTTTCATGGCCCATCCCAGCCACTACACTAGCAATCTCCATGCCAATGGTTCTCAACCTTCCTAATGCTGAGACCCCTCAATACAGTTCCCCGTGTTGTGTGACCTCCCCCAACCATCAACCATAAAATTATTTCTGTTGCTACTTCAAAACTGTAAATTTCTACTGTTATGAATATAATATAAATCTCTGATATGCAGGATGTCCGATACATGATTCCCAAGGAGGCCCAGACCCACAGGTTGAGAACTGATGGTCTAAGGTTTCCCCTCGCTTATCTGTGTTCCTAAGGGGGACTGAGGTGGTCATTCACTATCAGAAGAGTGTCCCTGGGTACAACTTTGGGCACCTGGCATCACTCACCTCAGCTAAGCACCATCTGGCTGCCATGGGACCCCTTTTACTCCATACCAGCCCTTGTTTCCTGTCTCCGTCCCAGCATTCGCTGTTGAGAACTCATGGTTGACAGAGCCTCACATGCCCCTGCTCATGTGTGACTGAGTCAGGAAAGCCAGAACCATGGGCACACATGGACGCCAATTGCACAGCCACACAGGTTGTAGCAGCCCCTTGGGCAGACCCCCTCATCCCTTTGTTTTGGGTACTAGGTACAGAGAGAGCAGAATAAGACAGGACAGGGGTGTCGATGGGACTTCTGAGGTGCAGGAGCTGTCTGCTTCCTGTTAAGGCACTAGCTCTGCTTATCAGCTTAGCTTGAAAATGGAAGTCTCTCGCTTTACAGTACGGGGACTTCTCTGCATGTCGGTCACTGTCTCTAAGGTTGGGGTTGCCGTCCGGGAACACAGTCAACATGAGACTGTCTGGTATAGGATTTCCATTGGAGTTCTTGCTAATAACCTCTGCAGCAAGGAAAGAGGGAAACAACTGTCCCCCATGACAGACACGAAGACCGAGGTGTAGAGAGGAGATGTAATTAGCCCGTGCTTACCAACGAGCAGGTGGCAAAGCTGAACTTTGACCACAGGGCTTTTGATTCCAGAAATAGTGGCAAGATTACTATGGTAACCCCAGCCCCTCCATTTCCTCAAGTGTAAAGCAAAGGCTTTGAAGTCTGACACAAGAATAAAGTCCTCCAATGCCGCCATGATTAGAGGAGACCCGCCTTGCCCCCTCAGCCTGTATGGTCTCCTTGTAATCAAGCAGTCTCCACTGCTAAACCCTGATTGGTCCTCTACCACTATGTGACTGGCACTGTAGATTCAGTTAGTGAGACCTCAGCAGATAAAGGTACTTGCCACCACACCCGATGACCCGAGTTCAATACCTGGAACCCACCGGCAAGCTGCCCCTTGATCTCACACATTGTGACATGTGTGCACCCACGCCGTCTCGCATACAAAAATCAATACAAATAAGTTTAAATTAATAGAGGGGCTGGGGAGATGGCTCAGTGGTTAAGAGCACCCATAGCGGCTCACCACCTCTAAGGACATCAGACAAACATGTGGTGCACAGACGTACATGCAGACGAAGCACTCATACGCATAAAATAAAATCTTAATACATATAAAGAAAGTTAGCAGGGCGGTGGCGGTGCACACGTGTAAGCATTTGGGAGGCAGAGACAAGTGCATCTCCTAGTTTGAGGCTAGCCTGGTCTACAAGAAAACCTGTAGACCAGAAAAACCAGCCCCCATAAAGAAAGCTGTTGATTGGTAGGAGGAGTCTCCGCCTGTACGGTGTTGACTCTCCATTGTGAGCTCCGAGCCTCTCTCTGTTCTCCTGGCACTTTGACTGATCGGCAGATAGACCTTAGGTTTTGTGACATTTGTACCTATGCTTTTTCTCTCGGGGACTGGGGGAAGTTACCATACATGCCTTGGCTTCTTTAATGCTACTGTAAAGAAATACTTTGTTTGTTTGTTTGTTTTTTAATGCTTTGACCTTATATGCTTCACTCACTTAAATTCTAAATGTTGTGTGTCTGTGTGGGGATTCCTTGTCATTTCCTATGTAGACAAGCATGTAATTTACCAAGAGTTTAAGGGGCAGCAAGACAGTTCTGTGGATAAAGGCGCTTGCCACCAAGGCCTGACAACCTGAGTTTGATCCCAGGGAACCACAGGATGGGAGAAGAGAGCTGATACCCGAAAGGTTCCTCTGATCTCTGCACAAGCATGTGCACATGCACCGGCACACAAGCGCACAGGCACAAATAACACTAAGGAAATAAAATGTAGTGACTTTTAAAGGGGTTTTACTCTTTCCTTTCTAGTCCTGTGACTTTTTTTTTTTTTTGGTTTTTCGAGACAGGGTTTCTCTGTGTAGTCCTGGCTGTCCTGGAACTCACTCTGTAGACCAGGCTGGCCTCGAACTCAGAAATCCACCTGCCTCTGCCTCCCAAGTGCTGGAATTAAAGGCGTGCACCACCACAGCTCTAGTCCTGTGGCTTTTCCCACGGTCTTGGCTAGAGGAAGGATATTTGGGATCAAGGGTGTCTGTCGGCTGTTACAGCCTTGATGAGACTCGACAGGCTTGCCCGAGAGGGCACAGGCATAGAAGACACGGCAGCAGCATGCAAAGACCTTAGGGGTTTTCTTTCTTTTTTTCTTCCCTCCCTCCCTCTTCCTCCATCTCCATCTCCCACCTTCTTTCTTGCTTCTAGAAAGAATCCCAGGCCTCACATAAGCTAGGCAACTACTCTGGCCCCCAAAAGAATTTTTTTACCTTGGCAAAATGGCGAAAGCCTTATGCCAAAACCTTACAGAAAGCCTGGAGAGATGGCTCAGCAGTTAAGAGCACTGGCTGCTCTTCCAGAGGTCCTGAGTTTAAATCCCAGCAACCACATGGTGGCTCACAACCATTTGGAATGGGATCTGATGCCCTCTTCTGGTGTGCATGAAAACAGAGCACTCATATACATTAAATAAACAAACAAATAATATTAAAAAAAAAAAAAAAAAGAACCTCGCAGAAACCATTATGGATAAACACCGCAAATTCTCTGTAACACTTGGCGTATTACCCAGCAAGCTCATGTTCATAAGGAAAACATGTATGTAACATGACTCTTAGTCTACAGTTGTGAAGTAGCTGTCAAACATGCAGCATGGGCAGAGCTTGGGGAAGGACCACAAAAGATCAAACACTGTGGGGTGATGCAGGGAACAGGGACAGGGAGGCAAGGGGTGGAAACTGAGATGTGGGACTTGTGGCCTGAGAATCGTTATTCAGTCCACTCTCTCTGCACCTAGCATCCAAAACAAAGGAATAAGGGGCCTACTAAGAGGGCTCTGGCAGCCTGCACAGTTTGTCTGAAGGTCCCGAGTCTCTGGAAACTGCAGACCTAGACTGTGAAGGTGTCTGCACCCTGAGCCTGGAGCCTACAATAGATGCTCAGGCTGGGATGCCGAGCTCTGGCCTCAGGGCCCTGAACTAAGACCTGACTAGGAGATAAATCTGTGTGGCACAGGGAGGGAGAAATCCTTCAGCCTCCTCAGACTCCTCCCTTCCCCCACCCCAGAGGCTTCAGGCAGCTGGGGGAGGGGGGTGAGAGACTCTGGTGGGCCCAGTCTGGGGGAGTCCTGGCTCCCTCTCCCCCTCCCCCCCGCCCATTGTTGGAGTGGACACTGGTCCATAGTCCCCTCCCACTGCCTAGCCCAGCCTTTCTGCCAGGCTCCCGGCTCCGTGATCTGATTATTTAGGACAAGAACGCAATGGTTCCAGCTGGGCTGTGGCTTTGGGTGAGGGAGCAGCTAGTTGGCAGGCCAGAAGAGAGGCTTCAAGGCTGGGCCTGGGCCTTGACAATGGCACTGAGGCAGCAGTTCCAGAGTTTGGCAGAACGCCAGTCTCCGGCTGGTGTCAATAGAGCAGGGCAATCTGAAAGACAGGACCGAAGATGCCCATTACCAGGCACTCTGTCACGCCCACCTGGGAACTCTCAGGGCCCCTCCGCCACAGGTTCTCCTTCTCACAAGACAGTTCAGAGAACTGAGCAGGGGGCCAGCAAGCACTTACATAGCCAAGCATTACTACTCTGCCATTTGCTTCTCCAGGGAGGGAATGGCCCTCTTCTGGCCTCAGTTTCCCCATTGGAGACGAGAGAGACTAGTAGTACCCATCTTCTTTCTGTCCTTCATGAACAGTCATTTGGGGCAGGGCACTTGGTAGGAGCAGAGGTTAGGGTCTCCTACCTGAGAGGCCTGGCCAGGCGACAGGTGAAGAAACAGAGCAGGCCCAGGGCCAGCATGAACAGAAGGAAGCTACCAACCGCTGCGACCACCATATCCAGAGTGGGTGACAGGAGGGCCATCTTGGAGTGAAGAGAGCCTTCAGATGTGACTGTTGCACAAACCCCCTCGCTCTGAAGCCTGGGGTCAGTGGCTGTGACCCAGCCTTGCTCCTGAGTTAATCTCCTGGGATTAGGCAGGAAGGATGAGATGGGGCCCACAAAGTCTCCCTCCTCCACCTCAGTCCCGGGAGAAGTTTGTAGGGAGGGCGGCCTGGCACTGTTCATTCAACTTTATCCATTCACTCCTCCCTCCAGAACATTTGCTGAGTACCTGCTGTATACCCAACTCTGTTCTGCGTTCTAGAGAGATTACTGACCAGCCAGGGTAGACAAAGCACCTACCATGTGCCAGGCATTTGGTGAAATAAAAGCTACAAGGGCCAGAGGTAGAGCTCACATGCCTAGAATGCAGAAAACCCTGGGTCCCATCAATATCACAGCATACATCAGTCGTGATGGCATTTGCCTATCATTCCAGGACTTGGGAGTGGGAGGGAGAAGGGTCAGGAGTTCAAGGTCATCCTCAGTTACTGTGATGGTTAGTGTTGTCATCAGACTCCAGAATCACCAAGAGATTGGCCTCTGAGTACGCCCATGGGGGATTATCATGATTAAATTGAATTTCAGAGATCTGGTGACACCATTCCAAGGCCAGAGTCCTGGGTAAGATAGAGAAAGAATTTCTTGGCCAGGGGTTCAATGTAATTGGCGTTTTCCAGTTCCTGCTGCCTTCACTTCCCCACCACAAGCTCTGTGCCTGGAACTGTGAGCTAAAATTAACCCTTTGTTTGTCTGTGTTTGTTTTTTGAGACAGGGTTTCTCTGTGTAGCCATGGCTGTCCTGGAACTCACTCTGTAGACCAGGCTGGCCTCAAACTCAGAAATCCACCTGTCTCTACCTCCTGAGTGCTGGGATCAACTGCATGCGCTACCACCTAGCCACACTTCCTTTCTTAAGTTGCCTTTGTCAGGATATTTTATCGAAGCAACAGCAAAAGACGCTAAGACTGCTACACAGGGAAGCAGCCTGGACTACAAGAGACCCTGTTTCAGAAACCTCAAAAATTAGAAAATTAATAATCAAGTTCAGAAGAAACGAAGCCCAGATGGGGCCTGACGGTTGCTGTTGCCACCTTTACCCCATCCACAAGCCAGAGAGATGTCTAGAATAAAGTACCCGTTGTGTATCCAACACCATGGGAACCAAGTATTAGCATCTCCATTTGCAGACGAGGAAACAGGCACAATGGTAGGGATGGAATCTGAACCCAAAACTTCCAGCCTCTGAAGAAAAACAGCACCAGGCTGCCAGGCTCAAAGCTGGCGGTCACCTGTGAACCCACTCAGGCCAGAGGCAGGGACTAATGCCTGTCTACCTGAGGGACTGCCTGTCTCCTATCAAGCCTCTGATGGCGTCTCGTACTGTCAGCAAAGTGATAACGGTCCCATCTCACAGACTGAAAAATAGAGGCCTCGAGTCTCTCAGTCCCCACATGCACGTGTGTGCAAGTACACACACAAAATACATAAATACAAATGTAATTGACATTTAAAAGAGTCATAGGGGCCGGCAGTGGTGGCGCACGCCTTTAGTCCCAGCACTTGGGAGGCAGAGGCAGGTGGATTTCTGAGTTTGAGGCCAGCCTGGTCTACAGAGTGAGTTCTGGGACAGCCAGGGGCTACACAGAGAAACCCTGTCTAGAAAAACCAACCAAACAAACAAACACAAAAAGAGTCATAGTGGCCCTTGCTCTGCATCTGCTCTTCCTGTTGGGGGCTGTGTGTTGGCTTACAGACAATTAAGTCCACTAAGCTCTTCCCAGGAACTTAGGAACAGCTTACATCATCACTGCTGCCAGGTGCCAGCCAACCTGGCCTATGAGAGGGAGTGCTCAGCTACCCTGCTCTCTCCATTTTCCTTTCTGTACTTCTCAGTCCTGCTCTTTTCCAGATCCCCTTCCCTTTCCTTCCCCTGCAATAAATCTTTATACTAGGCTTGTCAGCAGGTGTGATTCCTCAGGGAGCAGGGGTGGGGGGGTGGGGGGTTGAGGGGGGTGGGGGGGTAGGAGGACGACATCTTGGCAGGGCCTGCTGAGGTGCTCGCTCCCGCTGCATTATACCACGTCATCAAGCAGAACATTATGAGCACCTAGTGGCCAGGATTAAAGGGACACTGAGGGGAAGATGGGTTTACTGGAAGGATGGCTGACCTCGAGCTGAAAAAGCCGGGACAGATACAGTGACACACACCCATTGTCCCAGCATTCGGGAGCGTAGTGACTCTAGCCATATTTCAGGCCCCTGGGGAAGAACAGAGGAGCAGCTAGAGCCAGCTCCCTAGTCAGGTGGCACTCAGAGCTCTCGCTGAGGCTAAGGCTGGAGAAAGCATAGCAGGGACAGTAGCTTACAGCAGTCACTGTGCCAAGTGGCCCTGCGGAAGGCCGAGGCTTTAGCTGCAGTGCCTGGGAGGGGACCTGAACCTGTCTCTCGACCAAGCCAAGTGTCTTTGATAGTCCTTACTGGCCAGGGCATTATTCATCCACTGACGGAAGTTATTTAGGGCCTCCGTGAAGGGCTCTGGGAAAAGATATGTGCTGTGTTAAGAGTGGGCTGTGGTCAGATCCAAAAGGAACTTCCGTAGATGGGGGTTAAGCCAGATGCTGGAGAGACAGAGCAAGCTTCAGGTCTCCAGCTGCCGACATCCCTTCTTGGCAGGAAACAGACATAGAAGCACAAGGTTGAGAGAGGGCATTGAGTCTTGAGGCCTTGGAGAGAACACCAGCCATCTGGGAACACCCTCAGCCTCAGTACAGCTGTAGACTGCCCTCCCTGTTCTGGAAAGTTCTCTGAAGTCCACCCAAAGACTCTTCTTGTTCCCTTTGCACTTTCCCCTCACCCCAGGCCCAGCCAGGCATCACCGCCTCCTAACACGGCATGAGTGTCTCTGCCCTTGGGCAGTCTGTGGCTGGAGAGGCCGGGGCAGCAGCCAGGAAGGCCTGCCAGGCCAACAGTGGGTGTTGGAAGAGGCAGCCTTGGCAACCTGAGGCCAGGCTGCAGGGTTGAACCTTGTCTCTCTGCCCCTCAAGCCAGATAACCCTGAGGTGAGAAACCTCACCCCTCCTGGACTGGGGCAACTGCCTTGTGGAGTGAAGAATCTGAGAGAGACTCAGGATTGCCCTAAAGATTCCAGCCATTTTGCCTGCAGCGAAGGCTCAACCCGAATGTGGGACAGCCAGGTGTAAGGGGTGGTAGGGCAGTAGCGGTGAGGAATGTAGGGCAGTGGGAAGAGAGAATGAGGGAGACAGAGAAGAGCTGGGTAGACACATGGTAGAGTATGTGTGTACACACACACACACACACACACACACACACGCACACGCACACGCACACGTACACATACACATGTACACAGCTTGCCCACATGCCTGCTCACCTGAGGCTGAAATGGTCTTTCCTGCTCTGTAATGCTCAAAGTTCAGCATCTGGATTGAGGCTGGTCACAGGTCCCCGTCCCCAATTGTCTCATTCACACCGGGGGAAGAAACAAGCCCCAGGCAGTGTGAGGCTCTTGCCTATTTTAGAGAATAAACTAGGGTAATCTAAAAGGTCACCAGAGAGCCTGGCAGTGTGGGTAGGTTAGAGGAGCAGCCAGAATGATGGGAAGCTGAGAGGCAGGATGCGAGGAATTTCAGTCGGCGCAGTGGCCAAGCAGAGAGCAGTTGTCTGACGACAGAGCAGCCTGGAGCAGCCCCAAAAGAGCCAAAGTAGGACCTGGCTTGTGCCTTCGCTCACCCTTGTCACCAGCTCTATTTCGTAAGTCAGGGTGTGGCTGCCGGGGCTGGAAATCAGAAGGTGCAGAGCATGAGCTCTGGGACTTTCAGAGGCTCACTCACTGGGACACCAGACAGCCTCATGGGCTGGACCCTGAGCCTAGGGCCGCAGTGGGAGGAGAGACGGGGCCAGGAGGGATTGGAAGTCCCAGGGCATCACTTTATAGGAACATGGGCTTCCTCCCATCCATGGAGAGGACACATCCTGCCTATGGGCTGGAAGCTGAGCATGGGAGAGGTTGAAGGGGTGTTTCGGGTCCCTGCTCCCTCCTGTGCTGTACCCAGTCTCTGTCCCACTCCCTCACCTCCCCATCTCCCAACAGAAAACACGGCAGTCCCATCCTAACATCAAAAACTGAAAGGCAAAGAGAGGGTCCATGGCCTTCCAGAGTCGCGCAGCATACACTGATGCATCTTCTTCCCATGGGAGGTGGTGGTTAGAGGAGTAAGGTGGTCTGCAAGGCCGGGAGGTGATGTTGGTGTTCTTAAGCACACTGTGCCTTAAGCACACTGACTGAGGAGACCATGTCAACCATAGCATTCGAGAACAGCCCTTCCTCACCCTGCCCCGAATTTACAGGGTCTGGCTTGGGAAGCCCGGGCTAGCCCAGGGAACTTTGCAGGCGGAGCGTAATGGCGTGTATCTCTCATCCCAGAACTTGGACGCAGAGGCAGGTCGATCTCTTTAATTTCAAAGCTATCCTGGTCTACATAATGAGTTCCAGGCTAGCCTGGGCTACTTTTACCTCTGTTAACTCATTTAATCCTACAATAAACCTGCAGGATAAACACTACAGCTTTTCCCATTCCACAGATGGGAAAACTGAGCACAGAGAGGTTAAGTAGCTTGCCAAGAGTCAAAGGGCAAGGAACTGCGTCAGAGTTCAGTCTTCCATGTGGATGTTTTCGACTTTTGGAAGTCCTCTCAGGGTCCCAGTGTAACCTCCCACAGCAGCACTCTGACTGACTGGAAATGAGCTACACGTGTTCTGCACATTACATACGCAATAGGGACTGGACGATACCATGACTCAGGATATTCGCTTCCCAAATCTCATTTTTGGCATGTTTCCCTTGGACTCCTGGGGGAGGGGTTCCCCTTACCCCAGAGAGAGATGAGGTCTGCCCAAGGTCACACGCTGAGAAAGGGATAGAGTCACTTCTTGGGACAGGCTGGCTCCAGGTCGCTGATCCAGCACCTGTAGCTAGCTGAGCTGTGGAAATCCCTATGGGACTCGGGCAGGATATTGACCTTAGATACACTCTACTTCTCCCACAATTCCCAGCTTCAGTCCATTCTCCTAGGACTCTGAGACACCCTCCCCACCCCCAGCTCTGTCCTAGCTGTGTTCCCCCTGGGAGGACCTGGTTAGTCCTGAGACAACCCTGGGGAGGAGGCCGAGGAGGCCCCAACTATGGAAACCGGCCTTGAACTTGTAACGCGCTGGGTGGGCCCCACACAAGCAGAGTCCCAGCTGGCACACACAGGGAACATGCAGATGCTGGTAGCTGGCAGCTGGGCCCCCAAAGCATCCTTTCCACATTCCAATCGAGCTTGTGACCAGCTGTCAGGCTCCCAGCAACTGGGGATGAGAGAGGCAGGAACAACGAACGGGCTGGTGGTGAGCTAATCAAGACAGGCGTGGTGTCTTAGGTCTGTCGCCCCAGCACTCGCTATCTACTCAGTTCAAAGCCAGCCTGGACTACATGAACTCCTGGCTCAAAAAATTAAGCCCATGGTGGTGTGCTGGGGCAATGGTCACAATGGCTGCTCTTGCCATCCATCGTGCGGTAGAACGTGAATTCAACAGAACAAGGGACGATGAGAAAAACCATCGTCACCCTTTGTGACAGGAGGCAGCAAGCCAGCCATCACAGTTCTGAGTGGTGAATGCTCTCCTTGCTCCCAGGGCACAAGACACAGGGCACAGGGCACAGGGCACAAGGCAAGATCACACAGCAACTAATAGGAAGAGAAGAACATCTCCATAGGGCAGCTACTATATGCTAGAAGGTTTCTATGCCATCTCCCAAGGATCCAATGTGGGCAGAACTCTCAGGACCAAGAGTACGGGAGCTCACGGCTCCTACTGCAAGGTGTGGGAGAACCAGGAGCCACCCAGGCCTGGTAGACATCTCACGCAATGCCTTTGCCACCCTAGCACCTAACAAGCCTGCCTCCACACGGACTGGGGCTGTGACACGGGATCCCCATGACCACTGAGTTCCCTGGCTCGGCCCGGGCTGGGGGTCTGGCAGAAAGTGTATCTCAGGCCACACAGGCTCTCTTCCAGCCTTGAATGTGACCTGTGTCCTGGGGCCACTATCCCACCCACCTAGTACTCCCCCCCGCCCCGTCTACTCCTCTATGGTTACCATTCTGCAGAGAGAGAGAGAGAGAGCCATAGGGGCTACCCCAGGCTGCCCTCCCCATCCCTAGTACAGGGATGACTGCTCCACGAAGCTTCCAACATCAGCTTATGAGACAGAATCTCTTTAGTGTTCTCGGTTGCCACCAAGGTGACATGGTGACACCTGCTGTCATATCTGGCTTCTCTGCGTCCACTCCCCTTTCCAACAGAGGAAGCCCCACTCCTTTTGGCTGCTGCAGGTCAGGTGACTGGCACAGTCTGGGACCGGTTCCATCTGGATGTCAGGGCACTGGGGGTGTGAAGCGAGGAAGCACCAGAGGGGAACACAGCCTGTGTAACAGACCAGAAACCTACAGAAAAAACCACGAGTTGGATGCTGGTGTCCAGACCCTGGTCTCAGGCATGCCTGAAGCCTCACCTCTGAGTGGAGCCAGTTCATTCTCCTATTGTTTGCTTTGGTTTTCCTGTTGCTTGGAGCCCAGACTCTGCCCTCAGAACTCCGGTCCAGAGGGTTTTCCTCAGCTCCTCACACTGTAAACAATCGCACGGGGTCGGTCATGCTCAGATGGGTGTTTCCGCCAAAGGGAAGAAACGAGACAAACTAGTCAAAGGTGGGCGGACACACTGTGTGTGAATACACACGTGTGGAATCTGTGGCTGTGCATGGTGGTGCGCGTCTGTAATCCCAGTTTCTCTGGAAGCAGAGGCAGGAGGATTGCTCAAGTTCAAGGCTAGCCTGGGCGACAAAGCAAGTTCCAGGCCAGCCAGGGCTATATAATAAGACCATGTCAGAAAAGAAAGGAAAGACAGGTGGATGAAAGGGAGGAAGGAAGGAAGTCTGGATAGAAGGAAGAAAGCAGGCAGTCAAGGAGGTGGGTGGGGGGAGGAGGGGAAAAGAATTAGAGGAAATCCCTGAATTCCTGGGTAGGATTGCCCAGAATAGAGACACACACCTTCCCTCGGGTTGGTATGGGCTCCAGTTAACATTCGTATTAACAGGCCCTGTGCCTGAAAGTGTCTGTCTGCCTACTGGGCCCTTCAGTCTAGTGGTCAGTTAGTCCCCAGGAAGTCACCAGTACAGAACTGTAAGACATCCATCTCAGAGGAGTAAATAGAGGCACATGACTCACCCAAGGTCCCTGAACTGAAGGGGGCAGAACCAGCTATGTCCCAGATGTTCCTGGCCCCAAGCCTAGGGCCTTTGCCCCTGATCACTGGGTAGCTGGGGCGGGGCTAGCTGGCTCTCCTCTGAGGCAGTTTGTTCCACCTGACAGCCTTCAAAGCTGTTTAAAAAGTTAAAAGGAACAGTGTCCCCCAGTGCCCAAGAACATCAGCAACTACATGTGTCCCAGGGCTTTCTACGGCATTTAAACAGTGGCCCCTGGGCTGCTGTTCATAGTGCCCACTAGGGGCCACTAGGTCACACCCCTGTCAGGGGTGAGCCAATGAGGAAGCTTGCTGAAGTGAAGCAGGAAGAGTCAGAAGAGTCAGGACTCAACCTGAACCCATATCCCAGAGCCCTACAGCACACACCTGAGAAAAGAAAACTGAAGCTGAGAGGCAGAGCCACAAGCTCAGGCAATGCAGAGTAAGCAGTGAGTGAGGCCCCTGGGATTGTTCCTGGGCTCTGCCCATCCTTCTAGCTTAGGCTGGGGCCTCTTCTGCTGCCCTCCACAGCCTCAAAACCCCTTGGGCTCTATCCCAGATCGCGTGAGCCTAAACTGCCAACCCACTCTTGCTCTGTCTCCACCATTAACTTCTGGCTCATCACCGAAAGTGCATTTGCATGAAGCCTACCGAGGCACAGCTGGACCGCACATGTGATGGGGAGCTTCCAACCGCTGGGCTGCCGGGCTCAATCGGTTGTCTTCCCAGCATCCGTGTGGGTGAAAGAGAATCTTGGGTCTTGGAGTTGGCAGACCTGGGGCCCCATATGATACCCACTCCATCCCACAGGCGTGGTGCAGAGGAGGTGTACGCTCCTCTAAGGCTCAGTCCATAGGATGTATGTGGAAAGTGCTTGCCAGGTCTTATTACTTCCTGATTTTTGCAGTGTTAGAATGAAACCCAGGGCCTAGCCCATGATAGGCAAACCCTCTACCACTGAGCTATACCACCTGTGCTTTGAAATAGGGACTCGACGGGTGGTGGTGGCGCACACCTTTAATCCCAGCACTTGGGAGGCAGAGGCAGGTGGATTTCTGAGTTCGAGGCCAGAGTGAGTTCCAGGACAGCCAGGGCTACACAGAGAAACTCTGTCTCGAAAAACAAACAAACAAACAAACAAAAAAAAAGAAATAGGGACTCATGTGCTCTTCCTCATTTTAGGGTACACAGAGAGGTGAAGGGACCCATCTAAGATCGCACAGCATAGGAGCAGCAGAGCTAAGTCTAACGTTGTCAACTCTAAAGTTCAAAAGCAGTTGGCCATTATGGTGGGCTGAATTCACTGAGGCTTCAGAAGACACTCAACACAAAAGCCACTTAGCACAGGCCGGCAAGGGAACAGCCCAAGGTTTTCCGGCTTTTCCCCAAAGAGATTATGTGACCTTTACACATAGTCACCTAAGTCACTCAGGAGGAGACAAGTATCCAGGGTCTCTGTCACCAGGGTGAGGGAGTCAGAAGGCAAGACTGAGTGAAGAGCAGGCAGGCAGCCGGTGCAAAGGCCCGGAGGCCACGAAAGACAGGAAGGACTGTGAGTGACCCAGGGTGTGCTATGGCTGTGGAGGAGACTGACTTGTGTGTGTGTGTTTCTTTTTTGTTTGTTTGGTTTTTGTTTGTTTGTTTGTTTGTTTTGAGACAGGGTTTCTCTGTGTAGCCCTGGCTGTCCTGGAACTCACTCTGTAGACCAGGCTGGCCTCGAACTCAGAAATCCGCCTGCCTCTGCCTCCCAAGTGCTGGGATTAAAGGCGTGTACCACCACGCCCGGTGTGTGTGTGTGTGTGTGTGTGTGTTTCTTATCAGTAGTAGTAGTATTGTGAATGATCCAGTGTGTGTCATGGTTGCACGGGAGGCTGACTGTGTGTGTGTATGTGTGTGTGTTCTTCTTTTTCTATTGTGATTATTATTAAGACAGGATCTCTGTATTATTATTAAGACGGGGCCTCTCTGTCTATAGCCCTGGCTGGCCTGAAACTCACGGGTACTCACTTCAGACACGCCAGAAGAGGGCATCAGATCTCATTACAGATGGTTGTGAGCCACCATGTGGTTGCTGGAAACTGAACTCAGGACCTCTGGAAGAGCAGTCAGTGCTCTTAACCACTGAGCTATTTCTCTAGCCCTGTCTTGAACTCTTAATTCTCCCACCTTGGGCTCTCAAGGGTGGGGATTACAGATGTGAACCGCTGTATTCCCTCTCAGGTGCTGGGATTACAGAGAGAACTGGGCTCTCCTCCTGGTTTAATTTGCTCACGTTCTCCTTTTCTGGTGTTGTCTCGTTTGTAATGTTTCTAATGTCAAAAATTCAAGGTCTGGGCTGGAGAGATGGCTCAGTGGTTAAGAGCACTGACTGCTCTTCCAGAGGTCCTGAGTTCAATTCCCAGCAACCACATGGTGGCTCACAACCATCTGTAATGAGATCTGACGCCCTCCTCTGGGGTGTCTGAAGACAGTGACAGTGTACTCATATAAATAAAATAAATAAACTTAAAAAAAAAATTCACCGGGCAGTGGCGGCGGCACACACCTTTAAACCCAGCACTTGGGAGGCAAAGGCAGGCGGATTTCTGAGTTTGAGGCCAGCCTGGTCTACAGAGTGAGTTCCAGGACAGCTAGGGCTACACAGAGAAACCCTGTCTCGAAAAACCAAAAAAAAAAAAAAAATCATTCAAGGTCTGGATCCAAGGCACAGCTCAGTGGTGGAGCACTGGCCCTGGGTTCCATCCCAGCATTGAGAAAGTGCATTCGTTAAATAAAGGCACAGGTCCATCTCTTCTAAACTGGGCTAGACTTCAGTGCTGATGGCTCTAGAGTGCCCATGACTCTGCTCTGGAGGTCAAGTCACTGTGCTTAGGGTGTGGTGGGCAGGCCAGGGCCTGCACACCTTCATCAAAAATGAACAGTGTGGACTGAGAGTGTAGCACAGTGGGCAGAGTGCTAGCCTAGCACGTAACAGGCTCTGAGCTGGATCCCTGGCACCACACAAGCAGAGCTTAGTGGTCCAGGTCCTCCTTAGCTATACGGTGATCTGAAAGTGTGTGAGACCAGAGTAGGTCATATCAGACCCTGCCTTTCAAATAAGTAAACAGATAGATAGATAGATTTATAAATAGATAAATAAATAATAAGTAAATAAAGCAGCTAAACAAACAACAGTAGCGGTTCCTGCATCCCCACGCTGAATGAAGCTGACCTCAGCTAACTGGGGCACAACTGTAAGGAGGCTTGGACGACTGTTGAAGAGACTGAAGCTCCCTGCAGATAGAGCCGGGCTTGCGTGTTCTCAGGGTGGGGGCACAGCTGCGTGAACAGCAGACTGACTTCTCAGCTCTCCTTTTGCACCAAGAGGCCCATATACTTGGGCCTGCACTCACTGCCCCTGAACCACCATAGCTGGCACCCTTAGGGACAGGCAGCCTAGACAATGTCAAAGATGTGCAGAGTCACAAGGAGACGCAGTCACCCCACACAACAGTCACTCTGCACATGCCTTCTCGGACAAGGTACGATTCTGATCTGAGTGGATGGCCGTTTCCCTCTAGGCTCCTTCCTGGGGAGAAAGCAAGGCCCAGGCCTGTGGTATCAGCAGAGGGAACTGACCTGACCAAACCTGAGTATAGTCTGTCCTTTTCTTGGGGCTGAAGACAGGATTTAAGCCTAGCCCTCACCCCAAAACAGGTGGACCCCAAATAATGCACATTGGTCATAGGAACACACAACAGCACCGTTGCTTTGTGTGTGTGTGGGGCGGGGGGGCAGTAAGAAATAGGTTTTTGAAACAGGTTTTCTCTCTGTAGACCAGACTGGCCTGGTCTCTCTGGCCTCGAACTCAGAGAGATCTGTCTGCCTCTGCCTCCAGAGTGCTAGGATTAAAGGCGTGCCCCACCACTGGCTGCCCTGTAACTTTTTTAGACTGGGTCTCTCTATGTAGCCCTGGCTGGTCTGGAAGTCTCTGTGTAGACTAGGTGGGCCTTAACTCTGCATCCTGACTGCTGGAATTACATATGTGTACCACGGCCAGCCCCATCAGGTGTTGTGTGTGTGTGTGTGTGTGGGAGGAACAGTGATAGCGTCAGGTGTTTGGGACAGGGTTCCACTGTAAACACTAGGCTAGCTGGCATGTGAACTTCCAAGAATTCTTCTGTTCCGGCTTTTTGTCACTCTGTAGGAGTGCTGGAGATGGACGCTACTGTAATGAACTTTACGTGCTTTCTGGGGAAGTTTTGCCCTTCCTCATGAGCTTGACATATATGTTTCACATGACCAGCAATTCTACCCTAAATACTCAAAGAAATGAAAGTCTATCTGCATGAGACTCCCTGAGAGCATTCAAAGACCGCTTATTTGTAATGGCCTAGACTGGACGGTGGAAACATCCAATAGCAAGCGAATGAATGGACAATGATGTGTTGTCACCATCTAGACCAACCTCACAATAGAGGAAGGGGCTTCTGACCCAACAGTCAGGAACTCATCTCAGAAACAAAAGAATGGCAGAGTTTGCACTTAGCATGTGCAGGGCCAACAGATAGACAGACAGAATCCCATCACAAACAAGAGAACTATAACGAGAAAATGCTAAACTTTTACGTGAATAAATGTTAAAATGTATATTAAATGCACACATTCCTAAAACTAGAACGTACCGATGCTGACATAGGCAGATGTAAAAGGACCTAAATAAAGAAACTGAGACCACGTGAAAAAAAATCTCTCCACAAAGAAAATGCCGGCCGAAGATGATCTCATCGGTAAATGCTACCAAATTTCAAGAAACAACTGTTCTTGATTTTATTCGAACTTGGGCAGAGGGAGGGTGAAAAACATCCATCCAGTCTGATGACCACAATCACCACAACCCTCAAGCCCAGAGGGATGGACCGTTCTAGACAATATGTCACCGGCGCAAGCTGAATGCACACTCAGCAAAACCAGTCAGGTCCCCAGCTAGGTCTGTCCCAGGAGCGCATGTTCAGAGGCTTCATGGGAAAGTCTTTCATATGACGGATGATATTAACAGATCAAACAAGAAGAGCCATGCAATTATCGTGAGCATCTCAAAATGATTTTTAAAAGCATTTAATGCACTCCAAACACAAATTAAGATTCTTTTAAAAGCTCCCGGTAGAGGCTAGCGGTGTAGCGGTGTAGCTCAGTTGCTAGAGTGCTTGCCTAGCATGCACGGAGCCCTGGGTTCCATGCCAGCACCACATCAGTCAAGGTGGTGGTGCTCACTGTGGTCCCAGCACTTGGGGGCAGAGGGCAGGAAGGTCAGAATCTCATCAAGGTCATGTATTCCCCATTGCATATGGAGTTCAAGAACCACTGTAGGTGCACACTTGTGTGTGAGTGCATGCATTCACGCGTGCATGTGTGTGTGTGAGTGCGCGCGCTCGAGTACATGAATACATGGAGGACACCTCTTAGGAACTGGTTCTCTCCTTCCACAATGTGGGTCCTGAGGATTGAAAACTCATCTTCAGGCTTGGTCGCGAATGCCTTTACCAACTGACCCTTCTCTCACCTCGTCCACCTTCCTCTTTTGAGGCAGGGTCTCTCCCTGTGACCTGGGATCACTGACTAGGCTGACCAGCAGGCCCCAGGCTCAACCTGTCTCTATCTTCACAACACTGGGATCACACATCGATCACCAAGCTCCACTTTCTACACAAGTTCTCGGACTGAACCCAGAGGCTCAAACTTGTGTAGGGAGCCATCTTCAGAGCCCCGTGTTCACCAAGATTTCTTTCCAGATCAGCAACAGTCTGAGAACCAAAGCCAATAGAGGCTAGGGGAGTATAGCTCTGAGAAGGAGTGTTTGGGAGTTTGAGACGTTGAGTTCCATCCCCAGCACAAGATAAAATAAATAAATACTGTGGGAATAGTCATCCAAGGGAGGTATTATACAGAAGAGAAGGAATGAGTCACAGATACATGCAAAAATATGGCTGAGCCTCAGCAATGGGATAATGAGAGAGAGCAGTTTGAATACGTGCGGTATGACACTCCTTCATAAAGTTGAACGTGTATTTTGTAGATGCATACTACTATACGTATGATTCTAAGCACTAACCCCTCAACCAAGCAGAGCACGGGAGGGAGCTCAGTGAGTAAGGTGCCTGCTGCACGGCCTGAGGACCTGAGCTCAGATCCCCATTACCCTCTGGAAAGCAAGCCAACCAACCAAGGAAGTGATAGTGCATGCCGCAACCCCAGCAGAGAGGATACAGAGACGGGAAAAGTCCTGAAGCCTACCAGCCAACCAGTCTATGAGCTATGAGTTCAGTGAGAGATCTCTTGCAAAGAGGAAAGAAAGGTGGAGAGCAACTGAAAAGTCACCCGAGGCCGACCTCTGACCTCCACGTGTGTGCATACACATGTGCACACACACACATGCACAGTCACGGCCATACTAATAAATATACACACACCATACACATCCATACACGCATACACAAATGCAAACATACATACATAGAAAAAAATGGATGAGAAGCCATGTACATGGTATCTACCTATAAGCATACACTATTAATCCCAGCACGTGAGGAAAATGTATAGATAAATATGTACTAATGGTACAAGAGCTGGATGTCATGCACACACCTGCCATCCCAGCACCGGAGGGGTGTCAGCAGGAGGATCAAGAGTTCGAGGTCAGCCTCTGCTACATAATGAGTAGGGCTATATGAGACACTGACTCAAAAACTAAGATTAGCTCAGCAGCCCACAGTTAAAAGACTAATTTAAACCCTTTTTTTTTTTCCCTAAAAGAGTTGGGATTTTTAAAGAGACTGGATATTTTTAAAGAGATCACTTTTAAAGTGTTTGAATCTGTAAGGCTTGCGGGGCCCTTTAAGTTTGTAAATTGTTTTAAATTGTGATGTCTTCATTAATGTGGAACCTCAGGGACGGACCGGACGGGAAAGGCTGTTGCTTAACAGTGATGCTTTTGTATGTCAAGTTGACAAGGGGCCAGCAGTGCTGGCTAGTTGTATGTCAACTTGACACAAGCAGGAGTCATCAGAGGAGGGAGCCTCAATTGAGAAACGCTTCTATCGGCAAACCTCCAGGGTATTTTCTGAATTGGTGAGTGATGTGAAAAGGCCCAGCCCATTGTGCGTGGGGCCATCCCTGGGCTGGTGGATCTGGGTTCTGTAAGAAAGCAGGCTGAGCAAGCTATTAGGAGCAAGCCAGTCAGCAGCACCCTTCCATGGCCTCTGCATCTGCTCCTGCCTCCAGGTGTCTGCCCTGTTTGAGTTCCTGTCCCAAAGTTGCTTTGGTCCTGGTGTTTCATTACAGCACAGTCACGCTAGCTAATGCAAGAATCAATCCACCCAAGCAACTCAGTTATGGAGCAGTGAGGAGAGTGCTTAGAGACAGGTTGGCCATTAACCCACCTGGCCCATAAAGAAGCAGTGGAGAGGCCCTCAGCATGCATCTGCGTTTCATTAGCACAGTCACCCTAGCTAATGCAAGAATCGATCCACCCAAGCAACTCAGTTATGGAGCAGTGAGGAGAGTGCTTGGAGACAGGTTGGCCATTAACCCACCTGTAGATCCCTGGCCCATAAAGAAGCAGTGAAGAGGCCCTCAGCATGCATCTGTACCATGCCAAGCAGGCATAAGAAAAGCCTGCTGCTCATCCTGGCTCAGAGAGGCCCAAGCTATCCTAGGAATTAATAACCACGTTGTTCTCGCTGTTTCTGGGGCTCCCTACAGCTACCACACACATCCCAGGTCAGGTCACTAAATCCCACACTCCACCTGCTGAACAAAGCCAGGGCACAAGACGGCGGCGTAAATGCTTAGCAGTCTTTCCGACCCAGAGAGACAGTGTGGAAAGAGACTAGTAGGTGTGAGGAGGCCTAGAGTTAGTCTGGTCTCTCTTCTCTGGGACCATTTCTCCCTCTGAGCTTTGCTGTCCCATCTGTACCTGAAGGGGGCAGGAGCAGTGAGCCACCAAAGCTATTCTGTTGTTAAGGGGCCACCAACAAGCGGAGGCCACTCACCTCTGCAGTCACCCGGTAGGTCCTATCCATCTGCCATCCATCTGGGTCAAAAGCCACACACGCGCCCCCCAGGTCCTATCTTTCTGACATCACTCCTAGCTCCACCCCTCCAACCTCTGGGCCAATTTCTCTTCTCTTACGTTTTATCTTTTCCCCTTTCTTTTGCTTTGTTTTATTTCTGAGATTATTTTTGAGATAGGGTCTCGTGTAGCCTAAATTGGCCTTGAACTTATGACACAGCTGAGAATGACCTTGAACGTCTGACCTTCGGGCTGCCACCTAGAAATGTCCGGATCATAGGCCTGTGTCACTGTGCCTGGGTTATTCTCTTCTTATGGTTTAGGGTTCGCTCTTGACCTCCTAGAATACTCTTTGTACAGGTCTTTGTGCGGCTCCTTCTCGCTCACCCTCTCGCTCAAAAACCACCACCTCCAGATCCTGCCTCAAACCCCACCAGTTCCAGAGTCCCCAGCGCAGGGAGCCCTTTAATCGTTCATAAGCCCTTCCATATCTTCTCTGCTCCTATTGATTATAAACTGTTTCCTTCTCTTTTGTCTTTTCCTGGGTGATGGAGCTTGGGCAGAGTCAGGCATTACTGTGGCTCCTAAACCAGACTGATAGGATAAAAGCCACCTTCCCTGCAAGTCCTGCTTATCCTGCCACAAGTTAGCTAGGTGGCCTCTCTTGTACTCCCCCCATCCGAAGCATTAGTTTTGTATAAGTTGTTGGACATAGTCAACTCCCCCCAGATGGGAACTGCTACATTTGCTGGCAATGAATATACTACCCTAGGACCTTGCAGGCACTGGGCTAGAGACAAGTCTGTGAAGAGGCTGGGAATGTAGCTCACCTGGTAGAGGACTTGCCTAGAATGCACAATGTCTCATCTGCAGCACTGCATAAATCAGGTGTGGGTGGTGGACACCTGTGAGCCCAGGAGGGAAGTGGAGGCAGGAGGATCAGGAATTCAAGGTCACAGTCAGCTACAACATGAGTTGGAGGCCAGTCTGTGTTAGAGATCCTGTCTCAAAAAATAAAACTAGGAGCTGGTGAGATGGCACTGACTGCTCTTCTAGAGGATCCGGGTTCAATTCGCAGTGCCCACATGGTGGCTCATAACCATCTGTAATTCCAGTTCCAGGGGAGTCCAGCATCCTCTTCTGGCCTCTGTAGACACCAGACATACAAGTGGTACACAGACACCCATGCAGGAAAAACACCCATGCATATAAAATAATACAGTAAAATTTAAAAATTAATAAGTAAAGTAATATATAAAAATAAATGTTTGTTGATTGGCAATCCCATCTTCCCTAACTCCTGACTCTTCTCTCTCCTCTCCATTCACAGGTACCAGGATACTGGCACCCACTGAGAGGCCATTGAAATGTCACCCCAGCAGAAATTTGTTGGGACAAGGGGGCCTTGCTTCCTCCACCTAGCAGAGAGGCACTCCAGGAGGAGAGGGACAAAGCCCTACCTAGTAGGGCTGCCTCTGTCCCAGGCACCCTCTGGGCTTAGGCTGCCACAGCCACAGGCACGGACATTTCCCCTGGAGTCTGCCCTGAGCAGTTGGAATGTGCCACAGGACATGGAGGCTGGCAAAGGTCTTCACTGTGAGCCCTGCTTGGCCACGAGCCACGGGGGAAGCACTTGGTTATTCAGATGGGGTAGCTGCCCGGGGGAAAGGGTGCACTTCCCCCACCGCAGGGAAGCAGGGCAGCCGGTCCTGTACAGCCTGGGAGCCCATGGAGAAGGAGGAAACTGGAGAGCAAAACTCTTGCATAAGTCACTGCAGGGAGATTCCTCCAGCTTAGGAAAACTCTGGAAGCAAGAGACAGAAACTCTGCAGAATCAGGCCCAAGGCCAGAACCCTGGCTGGAGGCTGGGCCAGTCCAGCCACCCAGACTCCTGAGTGGCCTCCCCCTGACCTGGAGATACCAGGATTGCCCTACCGGGTCCCCACCCTCCCCACCAGGAGTCCTAGGGGACAGATAAACTCTGCCTATCTGCTCTGGGTCAGGGGGTGGCTCAGTAACTCCCTGGGGTGTTATGTGGTTGAATCCTGCTGCTTGCTCAACTTCTGTTCCCCTTAGGTCTGGCTCCTGAAGAAGCAACAGGTTCAAGCGATCAGGCATCCGGCCCACAGAGATTCTCCAGTGGCTCTGAGTGAGCCTAGCCCAAAAGCTGGAGCCAGGCTGCTGGCGTTCAATTTTGGATTAACATTTCTGGAACTGCATGTCCTTGGGGGTATCCCTTCCCGTCCCACGTTCCTTCACCTTTGAAGAAAGGGACGCTAGAACTTACTTCTTGGAGATATTTGAAGCTAAGGAGAAAGCACAGACAAGCCCTCTTGGCAGCCTGCACTGTATGAGGCTTTAGTGAATGACAGCTCTCAGGATTCACAACACTAATAAGCAGTTTAGAGGGAGCCAGGTTGGGAGCTCTGCACCAAACATTCCCAAGGGAGACATAGTATCTCTTCCCCAAAGTCAAGCCTAGACTGATACAGACTAACCCAGGAACCAGAGCAGATACAGTCTAGGCTCTAGGTTCGAATCCCAGCCCCACCACTGGCCAGCCCTGCAACCCTGGGCATTTCAGGGTCACTGTGTGACGCACCTCTCACGGCTCCCCACCCACCTTGAGACTATGAGACCTTCCTTCCCCAGCTTAAAGACACAGCAGTTCTGTGCACTGTCAGCTAGGCGGTGCCAGGAAACCTAGGAGCTGACACATTGGGTCTGCCCCAGAGGGGAAGAAGTGACAGCTCAATTGTCTTTTCTAACAATCTCTCTGGACCCAGCCTCCAGGAATATGAGTGAAGGGCCTACAGAATCGAGGCTACTCTTTCCCTCCCTTCCCCATGTATTTATTACACAGAGCCCTGACTCTGCTCTTACCTGGACCTCCCTGCCTGAGGGCAGCCCAGTGAGGTGGCAGGAAGCCAGCAGGAAGCTCCCAGAATCCTCCAAATGCCATAGCCTAACAGCTGCAGTGCACACCCAGACGTAGCAATCACCCGCCATTTACTGACCAAGTCCCCTCCTGTGAGCAAATAGTGACAGCAACAGGAGCTCCCAGGAGAGGCAGTGAGGGATCACTAAATTATTACACCTACTAGGCGTCAGAGCAACTGTGACAGTAAGCCAGGACCTCTGTCCTTCCTCTTCTGACAGCACTCCTGGTTTGCAGATGGTTTCCCTCTGCCAGCTTCTACCTGGGCTACCCCTGCTGCCTCTTCCGATGATGGTCACAAGATCCACCTTGTGCTCCGCACTGGACTGGGCATGTGTTTTCTTGGAGGAGTTACACACGGTCTGGGGGAGCTGGCGTGCACACCTCACATCCTCATGCTCTGGTATTTGAACTCTTGAAGCACCTGAAAGGGGAGGGGGCTCCTATATTGTGCTCCTTGGAGCACACACAGCTTTGGGGATAGTCCGGATGGCCAGTCCGGATGGATAGTACTCGACAGCAACTGTCTGAACTGGAGAATATGTGCTCAACTGCTCTCTCTGAGCCTCAGTTGCAAGAAATAAATGAATAAATATCTGTAATGGGCTTAGAACAAAGATCGGTTCAAGATATCCCATATTTTTAAAAATACTTATTATGCTTATTTATTTTTTAAATGAGTATGCTTTCATTTTTTAAAGATTTATTTATTTTATTTCTGAGAGTACCCGGTCACTATCTTCAGACACACCAGAAGAGGGCGTCAGATCCCATTACAGATGGTTGTGAGCCACCATGTGGTTGCTGGGAATTGAACTCAGGGCCTCTGGAAGTGCAGTCAGTGCTCTTAACCACTGAGCCATCTCTCCTGCCCTAAGATCTGCCATATTTTAAACAAACATGTACAGATGTATTATACATCAATTACTCCTCTGCAGACCTATGGTGGAGTTAATCAGTATGTGAGAACCAAGACCCAAAAAAATCACACAAAAAATTAATCTCTGCCTTTAATCCCAGCACTTGAGAGGCAGAGGCAGGCAGATTTCTGAGTTCGAGGCCAGCCTGGTCTACAGAGTGAGTTCTAGGACAGCTGGGGCTACAGAGAAACCTTGTCTCGAAAAACCAAAAAAGAAAAAAAAAATAATCTCTGTAGGATTTTATTCTTCAAATATTTATTCATCCAATAAGCATATATGAAGTACCTAAGTACCTACTATGTACCAGGGAACAGGGACTGTCTGTCTATCTATCTATCTATCTATCTATCTATCTATCTATCTATCTATCATCTATCAACTATTTATCTATCTATCTATCATCTGTCATCTATCTATCTATCTATCTATCTATCATCTGTCTATCATCTATTTATCTACCCATCCATCCATCCATCCATCCATCTATCTATTTTTGGTTTGTCAAACCAGTCTTGCTCTGTCTCCCAGACTTACCTAAACTCTCTATCTTCCTGCCTCTAAGTCCCAATGGACAGGCCAGGGCTATGGAGAGCTTATGTCATGGATGAAGCAAGGAAGACCACAGTGGAATGAGAAGTGTGGCCAGGGTGAAGCCAGGAGTGGCTCAGGTTGTAAATGGAAGTCTTCACAGGTCCTTAGGCTGCTGAGCTGGCAGGCTATGGGAAGCCTGCCAGGAGCACGGCCTGGAAGTGTGAGGCCCTCCTTCTTGTTAGTGTTCTCTGTGGGGCCCTGCCCTCCAAAAGCTCACACTTAAGCCGAGCACCTATGTGAGAACAGATCTTACTCACCAGGCTCAAGAGCTCTGACCAAGGTCTAGCCTAATATTGGAGGGACCACAGGCCTAGGACAGTGCCCTGCAAGGAGCCTGGGCAGGGAAGGGCAGAGCTTTGAGCTGGGGACTTGCCTGAGAAGGCCTTTGGCTGGGCTCCTGACTTAAAGTTGAGGGTGAGGGTGGCTTCAACAGCCAATCTGATCTCAAGCAAGTTGCCTTGCCTCTCGCAGTCTCAGTTTCCCCTCTTGCTAAATGAAGACATTACTTTCAGACATGACCAACCTTTTGACACTGTGATAAGACATTGTCATCTAAAAAACTCACACTCAAAAGCCCCATAATTACTTCTTCTTCTTCTTCTTTTTTAAATTGCAAAACGTTTCATGATTTTGGGCCACTTTCTTAGCTGTCCCCAGCCATTTGCCATGAGCAATCTACGGGCTGTAGACTGAACATGTCTGTAAGGCATGGGGTGGGGGTTGGGGGATAGCACTCAGGAGGCAGAGGCAGGCAGATCTCTGTGAGTTCAAGGCCAGCCTGGTCTACATAGCAAGTTCCAGGTCAGCCAGAGTTACATAGTGAGACCCTGACTCAAAAACCAAATAGAAGAAGAAGAAAGAAGAAAGGAGGAGGAGGAGGAGGAGGAGGAGGAGGAGGAGGAGG
>JADRCD010208363.1:0-19033 GCA_019843815.1 Montemys delectorum | reverse complement strand
CAGGAGGAGGAGGAGGAGGAGGAGGAGGAGGAGGAGCAGGAGGAGGAGCAGGAGCAGGAGCAGGAGGAGGATGCAGCTTTAAAACTTGATGGTAAGAGCCTGGGAACTCAGGCTAAGAATGTTAAAGTGGCAAATTCATCTTGCGTGGTGGACTGAAATAAACTGGGCAGGCATCCATACAGGAAACAGGGCAGGTCCAACCTCACTCGAGTTAAATCAACACTCCTGTACCCCGACCCCACCCCAGGCTGAAAGAATAAGCCGGACACTCCCTGTGTGATCCTTGGTCCCCCAAACTTCCTCTCTGAGCCTCAGTGGTCCCCTTATGAATCCACAGAGGGGCCTGGACTGAGCTGTGGCTTTATAATACAGCACGTGCTTAGAACACATGAGGCCTGGATTCTAGGCACGTCACCTCATTAGTGACACTGGTGACCCAGGAAGCGTTAACATGGAGCCTGGCTATCCCAGGACTGCCTGGGAAGCAAGCTGGAGTCTCAAGCAACACACTTCCTCTGAGTCCGTTTTTTTTTTTTTTTGTTTTGTTTTTTTTTTTTGTTTTTTTTTTTGTCTTGAGCCCTGGGCTGTTCTTATAATTAGCCACCCAGATGTATATAAACAAGGCTAGCAGAGGGGTGGGCGGATGACACACAGTAGGTGTTCCTCTCTGTTACTATTATTGTTACTACTGTTGCTGCTATTAGGGAGGGGAGGGCAACCTTCAGCTCTTTCCAGGAAAGCCAGAAACAGCCCCCTCTTTACCCCTCTTACTTAAACCAGAGCAGTTGCTAGGGCCACAATTCAGAAATTCTCTTTAGGCTAAACGTGGGACCCGCTGTGGCCCCCATAAAAGGTCTTACACCACACCAAAAAGCCAGTTCAGGCACAGTCAATCTCATAGTTAGTTCTTCCTGCACCCTGACTAAGGAGCACCATGACATTTGAACCAGTGCCACCTGGGCCTGCCTTGGCCTGGACCTGCCCTGGTTCCCCACTCCTGGTCCACGACATTACTAAATTAATCTAGCTCTGGGTTGCCCTTTCCTCTCGTGAGCCAGTTCTCATTTAGTGACTCACGGCTCTCTGGAGTACTGTGTTGTAGCGGAAGGAACTTCAGCAGGATAAAGAGAATCGGTTGATTAATGATGTCTGACACAGGTGCAGGGCAGGGGCAGGGCAACATTCGTGTCAGCTTTGTGTCACCAAGGAACTAGAGAGTCCTCAGGCCCCGTCTCATTTGCATGAATGATAGTTTTCAGGAAAGACACTAGCAACCGAGACAATCAAGACAAGAGGACAAAACCAGGGCTACTGATCCATGCCCTCTGGGCGCTACCTGTGATTCCTCCTTAGGACTGCAATGGCCTTCTGGACCGGGAAGGGGTGCGGCCAGGCTGACAGTCATCTGTCTAGGAGAGCAGATGCTGATACAGAACTAATTCCCCGTGGTTCTAGGTCCCTCCTTTTGGGACCCCCAACCCTACACTGAAAATCCCAGAGGCAGATGGTTTAACTGAAAATAGTATTTACAGGGATGTCTTCTGCAGGCTTGCATCCAAACGTAGAAGCTCCAATCAGTTTGCTAGTCTGACTGGGCCAAGCACAGAGGCGCAGATGCTGTGTGACTTTCAGAAAGTTACATACCATCTCTGAGACAAGACAGCAAGTTAAATACAATAAAGACACTGAAGGTAATTGGCCCAGCTTCTAGTGGAGAATAAGTCCTTACGGGTTAGGGATAGGGATGGATCGAAGCACAAATAATATTATTTACAAGACATAAAGTCTGAGAGAAGGGCTTGAACAAGCTGCAAAAGGGAATGCTTGATAGGCGGGCTCATCAGAAACTGAGCTACTGAACTTTGTTATTTCAACGTACATAAGAAACTGGCTCTCCCAGGAAGGTGGTTTATGCCACTCATGGCTCAGGGAAGGGAGCAACTTGAATGGGTAAGTTGTATTTCCCACTTCCCAGTGAGGAAAACTGGGCTTCAATATCCAGGGCTGTCACGGGACCACACGAATGTGTCATCAGCAGTTAGAGACAAAGAACTAGGGGAAATGAGGGCGTGTGTTACTTGGAACTGAACCCGGGCACTCACATTTCTTTGAGCTAAGTTCCAACACTATGAGACAGGCACTCATCTATTGCCCGGGCAGGTCTTAAATTTATCCTCCTGCCTCAGCTCCTAAGTAACTGGGATTATAGGCCTACACCAGGCCTTTTTTTTCTTTCCTTTCTTCCTCCCTTCCTTCCTTCCTTCCTCCCTCCTTTCTTTCTTTCTTTCTTTCTTTCTTTCTTTCTTTCTTTCTTTCTTTCTTTCTTTCCTTCCTTCCTTCCTTCCTTCCTTCCTTTTTGAGATTCACGTATCCAAGTTGGCCCGAAACTTAATATATAGCTAAGAATGACCCTGAACTTCTGTGTGCTGTGTTTGCCATGCCACCACACCCAGTTTACATAGCATTGGGAATGGTCTCAGTGCATCATAGACAGGCACAGCAATGCAGCAATGGGCATGCCTAGGAGCACGGAGTCCGGGAGAGGGAGTGGGACTCAAGATGCATTGATGAGACAGCCTTGACTTAGCACCAACGGTGTGTCAATCCTATATAGAAGTCAGGTCAGCCTTTGTGGCTAGGCTGGGAGGAGATGGGCTTGGCCAATGCAGCCAGCAGGATTCGGGGATTTCAAGGTGAAGAGTATCATCTAAGAATACATATGTGTGAGCTGCTGACAAAGGAAGCCGCTGCTAGGGTGGAACTCAGCAGCTGGGGACGGGCCTAGCAAGAATGAATGTCAGGGTCCGATTCCCTGCCCTGCAAATAAAATAAAGATCTTTACAAAGGTCACATTTCGGGTTTTCCAAGTAAAAGCAATTTGTTCTGGCCCTTGAAGACTTCTAAAGGTCAGTATGAAAACAGTGGCAGACCTCTGCCCAGCAGCCTACGGACCGCCAGACGAAGGACAGAACTTCACTCCTCCACCCAGACATCCGAGAGGACGAGGACCAGGCTCAACCCTAAGCCCAGGTGAGGTTGATGGAATTACAGTATTTGGCAGGCTGAGGCAGGAGGATTGCCAACAACATGGGGCCCCTCTGTGAGACTCTGTCAGAACCAGAAAAATAACAAAAGCCTGGAGTTACAGATGAGTAAGGGGTTGGAGGCCCATAACAGGGTCTCTCTGGTCTTTCTACACAGAAACTACCCTCTAGACCCTTGCACAACCCGGACAGGGCTCTGCCCAGACATCATCACCTCTGAGCCTCTCCAACAGCAAGAAGAGAGAATGGCGAGAGTGGACGTGGGTGCTGGGAACGCAGGGTGGAATGAAGCAGGACCGTATATATAGTGTAATGTCAACTTCTGCAAGTGCAAGGTGGAGGGGCCTGAGATATAACTCTCAGGAATGGAGGTCCCCCAAGTTCACTTTGTGTCCCCCAAACAGCTTATTCCTGTAGACTTGGAAGCTCATGTCTGGTTCTACCCCTAAGGACCTCATATTTTTCCACCAGGCCCCACAGCCTCCACATTGCTCTCCAGCTCACCCAGTGATTCTGAGACTCCAATCGAGGCCACTTTGCCATCCACCTGTCATCAAAGACTTTTTTGGTGTCAGCAAAGTGATAAAGAGGAGATCTGTGGGCGTGGTCGTAGGTCCTGCGTGTGACGTGGACGTGAGGTTGGGTAGTGGACATCACAGGAATCCCTTGTCCCTGTGCTGCTTGGGCTCCAGAGCGTAGAGATGTCTTGGGCAGGCCCAGAGGACTAACTGTCTACAGGTAGATAATGATGTCCCATTCCCCCACACTTCTGGAGCCCCCTAGATTCTACTGAAGCAGGAAGAGGCTCCCCACCCAGTCAGTGTCTTTCAGAGATGCAGCTAGGCCATAGCAGCAAACCAGTGCTATGATCCCACCCCCAGCCCGCTGTTGGCTGGCCCCAGCCATCCATAGTCATTCAAATATAATGCCCCTCCAATTCTGCCCCTAAACTACAAACACAGAGGCAGCTGGCGGTGCTTGGGAGGCAAGTGGGCTGTACAAGGGACTAGAGTGCCTGGGGAACTGCAGCTAAATAGATGAAGCAGCTGCCTCTCAGCTCCAGTCATTGTGGCCGGGCAGAGGCGTGGCCCTGTAGACTCTACATCTTCTGATCTTTCAAGAAAAGCCAGAAACCAGTGTTTTTGTGTAAAACGAAACCACCCGGGGTTTAACAACACCAGCAACTAAATTGAAGCTTTTAGCTCGGTATAGGAGCCAAGTCTCCTGCCCCTGCCCACCCCTCACCCCCCACCCCTAGGTTTTGGGCTCTCCACTCACAGTAGGCCAGATGTGAGGGACCTCAGTTAGGCCCATTCCAAGTTTCAGGAAATCCCATCCTCTCTCCTCTTCAGGCATCTTGGTTTACAGATGGGGAAACTGAGGCTAGAGAGGAGAAGTAACTTATCCAAGCTCACACAGGTGACTTATCAAGACAGATTTCTCCCACCACCCACAGCATCTTCATCCTCCCTTGTGGGTACAGATTTTCAAACAAAGGTAAACTTGGGACCAAGGATGTGGCTCAGTTGCTACAGTGCTTGCCCAATATGCATGAAGCTCTTGGTTTTACTCCCAGCACACAAAGAACACCCGGAGGTACACACCTGTACTTCCAGAACTTGGAAGGTGAAGGCAGGAGGATCAGTAAAGTTCAATGCCATCCTTTGCAACATAGCAAGTTTCAAGGCCAGCCTGGGCTACATAAGACCCTGTTTCAAATAAATACATAAATAAATAAATAAATAAATAAATAAATAGTAAATTAACGACATACTATGGAAGTAACATACTAACATACCAAGTCCAAGAGAGGCATGGCGCGTGCGCGCACACACACACACACACACACACACACACACACACACATCCCAAAGAGCCAGGAGGCAGAGGCTAAACAGCTGTATGCCCCTGGGCAAGCTGTTTTCCCTCTCTGGGCCTCAAAGATACCAATGGACACAGCCAGGGTCTGAGCCTGGCCAGCCTTCAATTCTAGGCATCTGAGGTCTCCTCTGCAGCCAGCAGTTTGCGGCCTCCAATAACTATAAAGCAATAATAGTAATAATACTGGGTGAGCAAGTCCACACCAGCCAGGAAAGAACACCACCGTTTTTAGAGAAACCCGACTCTTGGTTACTGGAATTCAAAAGGGGCGATGGTAATAACATGGGTGGGGGGGGGTAGTTTAACCACCATCCTCCATTTGAACAAAAACACATCTGCTTTAACTTCATCTCCTTCCCTGGCCCCTACCCTCAGCTCAAATTTTACCCCTTCATTTGAGAAGTTAAATCAAATGCAAACAATTGATTTCATGCCACAGCGAGGCTGGGGTTTAAAGCACGGAAAACTTTAAGCACGAGCCATTTCTGGGAGCAATTACAAAATGTTGGGGAGGGGGCATGAGAAAGTGGATAAATATAGAGAGCACTTTGGCACGTTCTTTGGACATGGAGCATCAATAATGATGCTGGGGATGACTATGAGCTGTCATTCAAGAGAGGGAAAGCGATTTGCTTCCTGTCACAGAGCTGAGAATTAGAACCAAAGTACTGATTTTTTTTTGTCTTGGTTGTTTTTTGTTTGTTTGTTTGCTTTGTTTTGTTTTTTTGTTTTTGTATTTTGAGACAGGATTTTTCAGTGTAGCCCTACATGTTGCTCTGTAGACCAGGCTGACCTCAAATTCAGAGATCTGCCTGCCTCTTCCTCCTAAGTGCTGGGACTAAAGGCGTTTGCCACCACAGCTTGGTTTAAATTACTCTTTTACAATCCGTGTAGGTGAAGCTTAAAGTTAGTAGACTGCTTAGGATCTTGCTGGCCCTCAGCAAGTGGTCAACCCATGTTTATTACCCCACATCGCAGATGATCCGAACAGGGGATCTGTGAGGAAAGAAGCTTGTCTAGGGCCACACAGCAGGACAGATAATAAATTTTCAATCTACTGCCTCCCACTGTATTCTGAAGGTCAGAACAGCTCCAGAAATAAGAAGCAGGGGGGAGCCAAAATAACAAACATACCACACAGCCCAGCCCTGGTGTGCCAATGACGATGGGCTGTTGTGCTCCGGAGCTCAGTCAGCATTCCTGTGGCCACGTGGAGAATTCTGAGCACAAGTTCTCAGCCCAGTTTGCTCCGCTACCCACAAGGTTCTCCTCAAGCTCCAGGGTTTTTGTGTTCATAAGCCCAGTCAGATAGACTTCATGCTGAGAACTTCAAACTCTACCTCTGGATTCTGCATCCTGGCTTCATCCCCATATACCCTTCCCCGGAAGCCTGAAGCCCACAGACCCTTGGGCAGGGACGTCATTGAATCTATCACAGAACCTAAAATTGTAGGTCCTTGAGCCCAGGCCCAGATGCCCAAGTGGCTTGTATATGTCCCAGGGCAGGTCACTGTCCCTTCAAGAGGTTTCTTCATGTGCAGGAAAGGATAACATCTCCTATCTTTGCAGGATGGAACAGGAAAGGACCTGGTGCTGGGCTGCGTGGGCGATGAGGTGGAAGTGGATGGCAAGAGATTCCTGGGCTATTCCCAGCCCGGAGCTCCAGGCTCCCTTCCTGGGCCGTGTCCGAGAGGGAGGAGGTACATCTGAGTAACAGTAAGGAAGACCGAGTACTTCCGCCCATCAGGGACCGAGCAGAGCCTGGGCAAAGGTGGTTGACGGGATCACAGGGCTCAGAGGCAATGATATAACCCTGTACACTCTGATGCAATTTCTGCTGAGACTGGGACTGGAGCTGGGGACAGCCACAGCTTTCTAAAGTATATATATATATGAACCTGCTAAACACGTTTCAAGCTGTATAGCGTCCTTCCCACCAACAGGGTCTATAGACCAAAGACTTCCAATTCCTGTACACCCACAAGGAGAATTCCCAGCCGCAGTGAGACCAGAGCTGTGTCCTGATCACAAAGCTATGCCCCATCTTGTTAGTACCATGCACTGGCGCACTGTGACAAGGTGTGACACCTTTATCCCTTTCTTTGGTAACTACTTCATCTTCATTCTACCATGTGACACTCAAATTTTCAAAGCCTGGAAAGAATTTGTGATGCCAATGTTCGCCTCAATGTGTATGTGGGGTGTCATTATTTACTGTTCCCCTCTTGGCACCTATATCAGAATTTAGTGCACCCACCGTCTGAGCTGTCGGGTCGTTTGGTTCACTGTAGTCCTAACATATAGGACTACACCTATATAGAACCGTCACACACATGACTAGGAACCAGTGCAGACCTGTCTTACTCCACCAGTAGGCTTCTGAGAAGCTGTGTTCTCCCCCAAGGAAATCAGAGACAGTTCAGGAACTGGAAAAGGAGGCAGAGAGAGGAGATGGGCAGAGGGTGGGAAAGGAAAGAGCTGGTTAGGAAGGTGAGAGAGGCTAGGAGGATGAAGGGAGGGGGGACTCTCCTTCATCTCCTGCACTGCGGAGAATGGGCAACCGGGCTCAATTCCTGATATCACTTACCTACATTGTCTAAAACTCGATGTCCCTATTCGTAAATGAGATGTCTGTCAGGTGTCAGAGCAGTCTTTAGCACACAGTAGGCATTCAATAAACAATTGTCCTCCTCACTAATTCTCAACCAGACTGAAAATCTAAGCCTGCCTGAGGGGGTCTTTGAGTTCTTCTTGGAGCCAAAGGTTCTTTCAGGCCTGAGAATAATCCCTCTATTACATGTATGTGTGCGCACGTATGCATGTATTATGTATGTATGTATGAATGTATGCATGATTTTTGAGACCTAATCTCCCTAGGTAGCTAGAGTGGCCTCGAACTCACAGAGTCTTCAGCCTCCAGACTGCCAGCATCTCTCCAGACTCGCAGCGCCAGCCCTCTCTTTCAATCAGGATTCACCGGCACACCCCAGAGTCCTTTGCGAGGCCCCCTTCCCCAGGCCCATTACGGATTACCATGGACAATGTGGGGTAAGAATGAGGTTTTCCTCCGCCGTGACTGTGCCTTTAACCCTTTCTTACCCGGGCTGGGCAAGGCAGCAGCCTCACTCTTCACCTGCACGCAGCCCAGAGCCCAGAGCCCAGAGCCCAGAGCCGTTCACAGGCTCCTTCCGTTTCCTGGGCTCCCCCACTCCCTGACAGACACAAGCACGCGGTCTCCGATCTCTCCCGCCAAAGATCGCAGCACGTGCCTTCTTCCAGCTGCTCCCCAACTACTTTAGACACCAACGGGACAGAGTGGCTTGGGACCACGAAGGGCGCAGCTCTGGACAACGGCGGCGCGTGGGCACCGGGAGCAGGTGCTTAGCACGAGGGTGGGGTCCTGGGTAGCGGCTCCGCGGGCGCCACGTCCATCATCCTGCCAGACCCCAAGAGATGCGCGCGGGGTGCGGGCTGGGAGAGCGTGGGTCCCCTAGAGAGCCTGACCTTCCACGTGTCCCCACCGTGGCTGGGACAGTCACTGCGGGAGCCGCGGGGCGCGCGCGTGGGAGTCGCGCCAGCCGCGGGCGCAGCATGCTTCCCTTACCTGCAGGCACTCGTGGGGAGGGTCTGTCCCGGCGCGAGAGCGGCGGCCCTAGGGAGCGCAGTGGCGGGAGCGTACTCTGGCGGCCACCTCCCCCGCCTGCTTAAGAAGGCGGCCCGGCCGAGCACCCGCCGGCCTCCCCGCCCCCGGCCGCCCCGCCCCCGGCCCGCACCCCGAGCCCCAGGCGAGTGCCTCTGCGTTGCCAGGGCGCCCCCTGCCGGGAGCGCGGCGCTGCAACCTGCAGGGTAGCCCGCCTTGCCTCTCTCCCTGAGGCTCATCCCGGCTTCAGGTTGCAGCTGGCTTGTCTTGAGGCTTGAGTTCTCTGTAGGATAGGAGTCTTTGTCCTCGATGGTTGTCTTCCTGTACCTGACCTTGCGCTTCTGGGAACCCACTCGGGTTCTTTTCTTGTGTGTCTTTCTGCCTATACATCCTTATCCGTCACCACGTGCACCTCTGAGCCTCAAACCTCAACCCCTTTCCTGTCCACTTTCCTTTTTTTTTTTCCCCTTAGCTAAGTCAGTAGGAAGCAGAGGGAGATCCCTCGGGCAGGGCCCTCCCTCCCTAATTTCTGCAGAAACAGGGACTCAGGACATTCTGTTTGTCCCAGCCAGAAGCCCCAGGACCTGCCCGGGGCAGACCACTTCCCAGACAGTGGAGCCAGACTGTCCAGGCCCACAAGCCTGTTCTGGTGACCTCGGGGGACTGGCCAAAGCTCTATAACCGGCAGACACTATCCCCTGGTTTTTCTAGCTTCCCGTTATTGGGGGAGTTTTAAGAGACCTTGTTTGGAAAATGCACAGGAAACAAATTCTAGATCAATGGGAGAGGAAAGTGGGTGCTCTTGGCTGGGTGCTTGTGGGCCACCACCTCCCTTGGTGTGAGAGCCAGTCTGGGTTTGAAGTCTCTGATCCCTTTCCTGCTGAGAGCTCCTGGAGGTCCGTTTGAATATCTCCTCACTTCCTTCTAAGAGGGAGCCCATCTGTGCCTCTAATCCCCAACAGCCAGAGATTTGAAAGCAAGGATCTGTTTCTCTGAACTCCATCTCCCTCAGCACCTATGCCCCAGGATTTCCCAGTTCTAGCCTGAAGCTCCACCTTAGGTCTAGGCATCTTCTATATGAGCGCTACCACTGAGCCCATTGTACAGGAGGAAAAGCAAGGCCCAGAGACAACTTATGACTCATCGGTAAGTTCAGAGCCAGAACTGGAATCTGATGCCAAAAACCAAGAATGTCTGGATTTGTTTTTATTTGTTCTTGTATTTCAATAATTAATGCTGTTTATTTACAGTCGTGCTAGGAAATTTCCCTTAAGAAATCAGTTTATGTTTTTACAAAGTGAGACCAAGTATTGGGTAAGTTACTCCTTATTTATGTATTTCGTATCGAGGTCATGGTGGCAAAAGTTATGGGGGGGCGATGAATAAATGAGGTTTTGGACATTTCACATCCTTGTCTGTAAGAAGCTGAGAGTAAAGACAGCAGTGAGGTCAGAACATAGCAATTAGCAGTTGCTTGCTAGCACCAAAGGGCTCAAGATTACAAAAGGCTTGAGATTGCATCAGCATCTATGTGCCAAGGGACATCCATATCCCAGAAGGCCCTTCCTTCCCAACACGGGCAGAGCTGAGAAGCCGGAACAGCAGCCGATGAAGGTGTCCATGAGCCCCGTCCCCGCCCCAACCCCATCCATGGGGAATGAGCAATTCTTGTTTAGCTCCTGGCTAGCCTGAGACCATGTGTCTTCATGGAGAGTCTCAAGCACTCTCCAAGGGACCGGAGTGGCTGCTTATCTCCCCCCCTCCCCTCCCATCTTCTTCACTACATTTGACCTGTTGTTGGTCTCTGACCCTCAAGAATTCAGTTGAGGAATGTAGTTCATTCTTCATGGTCTAGCACTTGCCTATCCATGTGATCCTGGGTCCCAGATTCAGCACAGAAGTAAGCAATCAACTGAGATGGTGTCTCCTAGCATCCTTTGCTTCTCTGATTTCTGGGTACCAAGCCACCCCCACCCCCTGCCCTAGCTCTGTCCCTGCTGGCTGGTCGGTAGACTGACAAGGTATCTCTAGTTAAGATGTTTGGTCCAGAACATTCGTAAATGCAGCCCAGATTCCGAGGTGCCAGGCCTGCGCAGCTGGTGGAAGCAGCTCCTTACATAGATCTCGTACCATCTCCTCCAGAGTATTCCAAGATGAAGGAAATGGGCAAACGGCACCACTTGACCTCCAAGGCCCTGTGCCTGAGAGCTATGCATTCTTTCTCTTTGTCCATATTGATTCCGTGCCATGAGCTCCCTGCCTGAAATAAGGCCCAAGTTTCATAGCCATGGCTGGGTTGACCCACAGACCTGTAATCCTAATATTCAGAGGGCTGAGGCAGGAGAATCACAAATCCAAGACCAAACAACTGCAGAGAGGGTCCATGTCTAAAAAAAAAAGGGATATGGGAGGGGAGCTCAAGTAAGAGCCAGAAGTCCAGAAGCTTAGAGTAGGGACCTCAGAGGACAGAGAGGGACAAAGGAGAGGGGACAGCTGGTGGAGGCAGTGTGGCCCCTGGGGTAGGAAAGACTGTCTGAACTCCAGTAGATGTTTAAAGGTGTGATTGTTGCATTTCAAGCCAAGGTCTAACCAAGGCTTCAGCTTCTTCACTCCCAGGGTCCCCTCTGGCCCCACCTTCAACTCAGTATGGAAATGAACTTTGCAGGGCGGTGGTGGCGCACGCCTTTAATCCCAGCACTTTGGGAGGCAGAGGCAGGTGGATTTCTGAGTTTGAGGCCAGCCTGGTCTACAGAGTGAGTTCCAGGACAGCCAGGGCTATACAAAGAAACTCTGTCTCGAAAAACAAACAAACAAACAAACAAACAAACAAACAAAAGAAAGGAAAAGAAAATGAACTTGAAGATTTGGAAGGTGGGACCTGCATTATGGTACCTGAGTCCATGTAGTGAGTCAGGCTGCTCAGAGCAGCCCTACCTACAGAATGGGGAATTCACAGTTGGGAAAGTCAAGTCCACTGTGAGCTGTCCTGTGAGGAACACTTCCTGTGTGCCTGTCAACCAGATGCAAAGCTCTCTTCACGGTAAGAATGATTTTGTAACCACGGAGGCAGCCTCTCTAGCACCACTCTCCCGCAACCCTCTCTTTAAGAGGGGCATCTCACTGGGCAGTGGTGACACATGCCTTCAGTCCCAGCACACGGGAGGCAAAGGCAGGCAGATTTTGAGACATACAGAGTTTGAGTCTAACCTAGTCTCAGAGAGAGAGAGAGAGAGAGAGAGAGAGAGAGAGAGAGAGAGAGAGAGAGAATCATGTTGCCCAGGATAGCCTCAAACTGATATGTAGTCAAGGATGGTCCTTCTGCCTCCACTTCCTGCATGCTAGGATTGCAGATGTGTGCTACCACTTATGTATATGTACCACTAGAGGTCGAACCCAGGGCTTCGTGTATGCTATGTGAGTACTTTACCTCTGAGCTATATTTCTAGCCCCATTGGGGGGATCTTAAACTCCCAATCTACTACCTCTGTCACCCAAGTACTGGGTTCTTAAACTCCCAATCTACTGCCTCTGTCACCCAAGTGCGGGGATTAAAGGAACAGATCATCTTGCTCAGCTTATGAAGTGTTGGGCCTTGCACTCGTTTGGTGAACGCTCCTCTAACTAAGCTACAACCCTACCTCCATTCTCTTTTCAAAGGAGGAATCGGGGCAGGCTAGCAATTTTACGCATTCCAGAGGTTTATTGGATGCCTAGTATATGGTCAAAGCTGCTCCAGGAAGTGGGGACACACACAAACGACGCGAAGGTGAGGGACATTCTCAGGAGTCTGCTGACAGAAATAATACACATCATACACGAGTAGATTACACCGTAACAGATGATAAGGGCAGGAAGCCAGAGCAGATCCAGGTGTGCTGAAGAGGGGCCAACTGTAGCAGTTGCCCAAGAGAGAGGAGAAGGCTGTCCCTGGCCACTTAGGCGGGAAGGAGAATGCAAACCCGGGGACCTGGTATCTACAGTGTAGGTTCTAATGCAGTACGTAACATACCCTCCAGGGACCAAACTTCACCCCACCCTAAACTTAACCTGCTCCTGCCTCAGCCCCTCTCCTCAGCCCTCTCTGGCTGTTGGCTCTCTATCATGGGCAGACCCACTTCCGGTCCCTTCACACAGACAGCTCTACTCCCCTAGGCCCCAGCATGTCAGCCCTGCTCCCTGCTCCTGACCCCACAGGGTGTCCTCCAGCCCCAACTGCCCTTTGAGGAAGTCCTTCTGACAAAGGCCCACCCTGTAAGAAAAACCTCATTGTCCACCAAACAGTGTGCCCATTTTGTCCTTATTTCTCAAGGGACTTGAGTAGGGACTCCAAGCTGGGAGAGGGAGCCTACTGCTTCCTACTCTCAACCCTGTAAAGGCTACAAGCCAAGAGCAAAAGGTCAAGGTGGCCTTCTAGGAGCCAGATCCCAGAGGCCAGGGCAGATGCAGACAGGCACAGCAGCCAGCCTTAGATACAGTAAGTCTGGAAAGCCAGCTTCTCTCTCTCTCTCTCTCTCTCTCTCTCTCTCTCTCTCTCTCTCTCTCTCTCTCTCTCTCTGGTTTTTAGAGACAGGGTTTCTCTGTGTAGCCCTGGCTATCCTGGAACTCACTCTGTAGACCAGGCTGGCCTCGAACTCAGAAATCTGCCTGCCTCTGCCTCCCAAGTGCTGGGATTAAAGGCGTGTGCCACCACTGCCCGGCTAAACCAGCTTCTCTTGTCAGTAGTGGGAGGGCTTGTCTGTGTGCAGGATAGCAGAGAAAAGCTCTTTGTCCCACAGGAACTCCATCATCCAGCCTCATCTCTGTGTGCCTGCCCATCTCTCTATCTTCCACAGATCCATAGGAAATGGGCTTTGCAGAGCCTCTACTGAGTGGGACATCACTTCCTGCTAAGTGTGGCAGTTTGATATGGACCAGAATGGGAATAGCTTTACGTACCTACATAAAGCTGGCGCTGGGGCCTCACATGCTAAGCATGTGCACAGATAGGTCCCAGTAGCAGCAATATATATTTTCAGAATTGGGGGGGGGGGAGGAGTGAGCGTGCATATCTGTGTGTGCACAGATGCTATGGTATACCTGTGGGGGTTAAAGGACAACTTTGGGGAATCAGTTCCCTATCTTGTTGAGATAGAATCATATTTACTGTCCACAGTACAGTAACTATGTACTCCAAGCTTGCCAGCCCATAAGTTTCCAAGTAATTCTCCCATTTTGACTTTCCATTTTGCCACAAGCGTGCTGGTGGCTTACAGCTGCCCAAAACTCCAGCTCCAGGGGAATCCGACCATCCTCTTCTGGCCTCTGCAGGTACCTGCACTCATGTGTATACACACACACACACACACACACACACACACACACCACACCACACACCACACACACATACTACACCACATGTGTGAGCACATACACACAACACATGTAGAGAATAAATCTTTACAAAGTTACAACCCTCATGGTGATCACAGGTAACCTCTATCGAGGCGAGCCAAAGGGCCTCTAATTGACCTCCTTGTCTTGCAGCAAGGCAAAGAGTGGTTCTCCTTGCTAAACAAAGGCTTATCTAGACTTGGCTGGGAGGACCCTAGATTTGCTGTTTGATGTCTTAGCAAGACTCCTACCTCCCAGCTTTTGCTTCTAAATATCATAATGAGGTCTTGAATTCAGCTTCCGGCTCTTAACAAAGCTTGTTTTCCTCCCTGTATTCACAGGCCCAGCTCAAGGACAGTTTTTTGCTGGCAGTTAACAAAGAGCAAAAAAGGGGCTGGAGAGATGGCTCAGTGGTTAAGAGCACTGACTGCCTCTCTTCCAGAGGTCCTGAGTTCAATTCCCAGCAACCACATGGTAGCTCACAACCATCTGCAATTGTGATCTGACACCCTTTTCTGGTATGTGTCTCAAGACAACTACAGTGTACTCATATACATAAAATAAATTAAAAAAAATTTTTTTTAAAAAAATGAGCAAAAAAAGTGGCTGCCCACTCCAAAATCCTGAAGTTCCTCACAAGCCGGCTGGGACAGTTTTGTAGCTGCAAGTTTAAATCCCACAATCACCAGGCTATAGTGTAGCCAATCTGGTTCACCTTCTTGCACCCACCTATTCAGCTCCCTAAGGTCCATCTGGCAGAGACTGTGGTGTGCAATGCTCTATTTCTGTTCCCAGTTTCTTTAGCAGAGCGTTGTTGTTAACAACAACAACAACAACAACAACAACAAAAATTAAACTCCTCAAACAAGTTTAAAAACTAAGGAATTTCCCTGCTCACTAATGGGGTGACGATGCTTGCAGGACCCTTTGGCATTTCTCTTTTTCTAGTTCTGTGTTTCCAACCAGGTGAGGTCTCAGGATATGTGGTAGTCCTTCTCAATATTTCAAAAATAAGATCAAGGTCAGGAGGTGGCTCAGGTAATAAAGTAGTGGGGGCTCAGTAAACAAAATTACTCAGTTAACCAAGTAGTGAGTGCTGGAGGGAGACACCCAACGTCAACCTCTGGCCTCTGCACGCATACACATAACACACGATCACACATCTGTACTCATGGGTACCTATTCACAAAAACATGTATACATACATATAGACTTGCACACCACACATTCAAAGAAGGAAAGAAAGAGCCAGGCAAGGTGGAACATGTCTTTAATTCCAGGATTTGGGAGGCAGAGGCAAGTGAATCTCTGTGAGTTAAAGGCCAGCCTGGTCTACATAGCAAGTTTCAGAGCAGCCAGGGATACATCTAGAAACACTGTTTCAAAAAAGAAACAAAGAAACAAAGAGAAAGGATAGAGAAGCGAAGGGACAGAAGAATGAAAGGGAGGCTCACCAGGTGGTAAATCCTGCAGCTCACATAAAGTAAAAGAAGAGAACTAGGGACTGGAGAGAAGGCTCACCTGTTAAGAGCACTGACTGTTCTGCCTGAGGTCCTTAGTTGAATTCCCAGCAACCACATGGTGGATCACAACCATCTGTAATGGGATCTGATGGCGTGTCTGCATAAAATAAACAGTATACTGTGGCTCTTTTTTTTTTTCTTTTTTTTTTTTTTCTTTTCGAGACAGGGTTTCTCTCTATAGCCCTGGTTGTTCTGGAACTCATTCTGTAGACCAGGATGGCCTCAAACTCAGAAATCCGCTTGCCTCTGCCTCTCAAGTGCTGGGATTAAAGGCAAGTGCTACCACTGCCCGGCATACTGTGGCTCTTAATTACTGAGCCATTTCTCCAGCCCTACTAATTTATTTATTATGTTTTTTTTTTTTTCCTTTTCCGAGACAGGGTTTCTCTATGTAGCCTTGGCTGTCCTGGAACTCACTCTGTAGACCAGGCTGGCCTCGAACTCAGAAATCACCTGCCTCTGCTTCCTAAGTGCTGGGATTAAAGGTGTGGATCACCACCGCCCGGCCTATTTATTATGTATTATGTATTTATTATGTCAGCTATAAGTTATTATTTATAGTAATACAATAATAAATCAATACATTTAAGACAGACAAGAAAGAAGGAAGGAGAAAAAGGGGAAAAGAAAAGTGAGTGCAGGGGAGGGGGCACTCAGGGATGCCCACACACAGTAGGGATGCGCACACACACACACACACACACACACACACACACGGTAGGGATGCCCACACACAGTAGGGACAGCCATACATGGTAGCTTCAACAGTTAGACAGTTCTCCACTCTCCTGCTTCTGTGAGGTTCTATATTTCCAAGAGAAAATTACTTCAAGGCAAATAATAACAATATTTAAACAGTATGTGGTGACTTGGGCCCAGCATTCAGGAGGCTGATGCAGAAGGATTGCCATGAGTTCCAAAGTCTCACTGACTGTTCCACAGAGTGACTGCCATAGTGTGAGATCCTGTATCAAAAATAAATAAAGTAGGGCCAGGCAGTGGTGGTGCATGCCTTTAATCCCAGCACTTGGGAAACAGAGACAGGTGGATTTCTGAGTTCGAGGCCAGCCTGGTCTACAGAGTGAGTTCCAGGACAGCTGGGACTACACAGAGAAACTTTGTCTCGAGAAACCAAAATAAATAAATAAATAAAATAAATCCCAAACAGGGAGCCGGGATGTGGTTCATTTGGTAGAGTGCTTACATAGCTCACACAGGGTCCTTGGGTTCACATCCGAGCAATGTATAAATCAGCTGTGGTGGTGCATTCCTGTAACCCAGTACTTGGGATGGAGGCTGGGGAATCAGATTAAATTTACCCTCTGCTACATAATGGGTTCAAAGCTACCCTGAGATCACGAGACCCTGCCCTAAAACATCCAAAAATTAATAGACATTTATATGTACATTTTTGGTTTTGTTTGTTAGTTCGTTTTTCTTTTTCTTTTTCTTTTTTTTTTCTTCTCAAAGACAAAGTTTCTCTGTATAGCCCTTGCTGTCCTGGAACTCACTCTGTAGACCAGGCTGGCCTCAAACTCAGAAATCCACCTGCCTCTGCCTCCCAAGTGCTGAGATTAAAGGCATGTGCCACCACTGCCTGGCGTTAGTTCATTTTTCAAAACAGGGTTTCTCTGTGTAGCCCTGGCTGTCTTAGAACTTGCTCTGCAGACCAGGCTGGCCTCGAACTCAAGACCTGTCTGCCTCTGCCTCCAGAGCACAGAGATAAAGGCAGACATGAGCCACCACCATGGTAGTAAATATTTAATCTCAATTGGGGGTTCTGCCCTGCCTTTGATCACTCAGTTCCCAGATAAAAGACAACAAACTTTCATATTTAGAATAAATCTTAAAGCACTAGAGCTGGGCAGATATCTACCCACTAAGCAGTTTTGTCTACTTCCCCAACAATAACCCAGAGATAATGCCTTGCCATGTTCTGCCTGGGCCGCACTCACTCTGACTGGTCAGCCCTCATGGCCAGTTCTCATGATCCCTTACCCCACAGTGTCTTCCTCTCTCTTCAATCTTCTCTCTCTACCTTCATGTTCAGTGCCTCAGACCCCAAGTCAGGGAACTGAAGCCCTGCCTACGTCTCTTCCGCCCAGCTGTAAGCCCGTAGGCTTCTTTATTAGGGGTAACCTGGGGGCAAGGTCACACAGTATCACTTGGTGTACTCGAGAATGTCCACATTCCAGAGAGTAAACAGACCTTGGAGGCAGGGCAGTATTTAGCATTACAATACATAGCAACAGACCAGACCTCAGCACACCACTATCCAGCTTCAACACCTTTTCAAACCTAGGGGCTGGCTGGTTCTTAACTTTGCACAAGCTAGAGGCTTATCTGGGAAGTTGGAATCTTTTTGTTTTGTTTTGTTTTGTTTTTTAAAGATTTATTTATTTATTTTATGTATATGAGTACACTCTCTTCAGACACACCAGGGTTGTGAGCCACCATGTGGTTGCTGGGAATTAAACTCAGGACCTCTGGAAGAGCATTCAGTGCTCTTAACAGCTGAGCCATCTCTTCAACCCCAATCTTTTTTGATTGAAAAAAAAAAAAAAAAGCCTCTATTAGATTGGCCTGCCAGCAAGTCTGAAATGCCTTTTCTTAATTGGCGCTTGATGTGGGACGGCTCAGCTCATTGTGAGTGGTGCCACCCCTGGGCAGGTAGCCCTGGGCACTATGAGAAAGCAGAGTGAGCAAGCCATGATGAGGAAGCCAGTAAGCAGCATGCTTCCGTGACCTCCTCGGCTTCAGTTCCTACCTCCAGGTTCCTGCATTGCAGTCCTGTCCTGACAGACACGGAGACTGGGGCATGTCCTGAAATTAAACCCTTTCCTCCCCAAGCTGCTTTTGATCATGATGATTTATCACTCACAGCAATAGAGACCCCAAGGAAGATAAGACATGAATCATGGCTGTTCGGGCAATGAAACTTAAATGCAAAAAGAAGGATTAAGTTGGGGCTAGAAAGGTGGTTAGGCAGTTAAGAGCATGTCTTGCAGACTGTTCAGGTTCAGTTCCTAACACCCACATAACTATAAGTAATTGTAGTTCCAAAGGACCTGACCCCCTCTTTTGACCTCTGCACACAAGTGGTACACCTACATCCAAAACACACCCCACAAAACCAATTATTTTAAAGAACGATTAAGTTAAAATCCCTGCAACCTCATTATATACAGGTACCCAATTGAACACCTTGATAATATCTCTAATTTATACAGTAAAGAAAAAACTTTAAAAGAACTGGATCATGGGATACATATACCATTTCCCAGTCCTGTGCAGAGTTCTGCCCAGACAACACATCCCACTTATTTCTCTGTGTAGCCAGCATGGTCCCCACTGTAGAGATAATGAATCAGGGTCTTGAAGGCCAAGACATGGTCAGCCAGCAGCAGCTCCTAACAGGCCCCTGGCCTTGGTGCTATAGCTCCAAGGGAAAGGATCACAGGTGGATTGAATGAGAATGGCCCCCCAAAGTTCCTATATGTGAAGGCTTGATCCCCAGTTAGTGGAACTGTTTGGAAAGGATTAGGAGGCGTGGCCTTGTTAGAGCAGCTCTGTCA
>JADRCD010208361.1:0-22639 GCA_019843815.1 Montemys delectorum | reverse complement strand
CTCAGCACGCCACTCAAGGGCTGTGACTCGACTCTAGGGACTTTCTTCAAGGCAGCTTTCCAGCTTCCTATGGGGTAGGTAAATCTGAAGGTTTCTTGCCATCAGAGGGAGTCACGGGGCATCACAGCACTCTAAAGAAAATAGCCCTGTAATTCTCTCATGGCTTACAGTAACATTTACTTCATTCTTACCAATACTGTGAGCATGGTTTCCAAGCATGGTGGTTCTAGAAAGAAGCCCTTTGCTCCATTCAGCACATAACAAAAAAAAGACATTAATTCGAAGTGGGAAGAGGGTTTAGATTTGGGCATGTTGGAAAACTATAACAATGAAATTATGTAATACATTAAGTTGAAGCTACCAATTGCATTTTCTCCCTCCTCTAAACCTCTTCCTGTCGGTTGAAATGGACCTTACCCCCACAGGCTATGCACAGATCTGACTTTCCACATCACATGTGGGCTGGAATGGGTTTTCTCAAAAATACGGTTTTTGGCAGATTTTTATTTTTAACAAAGGAACACTTAGAATTTAGAGGTCCCTTATGACCAATTAATCCAATGCAGTTTGTTCAGCAGACATGTAGACACTATGCAGAACTGTCCTCACCCCAAAGGAACTTCTGTATTCTTGAGGAAGCATATTTGGGGCACCATGGAACTCAGACTGGAAGAGCCAGGAGCCATCTCTTCCACCTCCTTCTGTGTTAGGAAGATTCTGGCTGCAGAGAACTCATCTGAGTTCTCGGGTTTTATCAGAAGAGCCCTGCTTGCACCCCGCTTCTCTCGAGTAAGATGGATTAGGAGAGGCAGACAAACCCGAGATATAGAACACAATTACATCTGTCTTTCCCCATGATTTTGCATGGTCTTTGAACCCTTCCTCTACTTTGCTCTGCTGTTCTTAGAGGTCATCTCCCCACTTGCTGGAGATCTCCAGGTTCTTTGCAGGTGGAAGGGTGTGGCTTCTCTATTGCAGAGCTTTATGCTTCAGTGTGCCTGCTGGCCCTGGAGCTTTGCCTGGTGCGAACTGCTTTTTGGCAGAGACAGTACTTTATCAGCCAGGATGGACAGATACTTCTGTGCTACAAATGAGTCTGGATTTATAGCCTTAGAGTCCAAGGAATGAGATGACAGCTCACTGGCCAAAAAGTCATTGTGAGGGTGCAGTCACTCTCCTCAGCTATAGGTGTGCTGACCCTGGTGCTCACACTGTCCACAGTCCCCTGATGCAGAGCTGGGTGTGAGGATTCTGGCAGCCCCACTTGATAGCTGTACAAGGCATTGGTGCTGAGCTGTGGTGTGTTTATTAGGGGTTCAGTACCTGGAAAAGGAAGGGGAAGAACAGGTCTAGGCCATGGGGGAACAATTTGCCTGCATCCAACAGGGCCTTGACCTCCTGGGAAATGTCTGGAACCAGCACTGCCTGGTGCTCAGCAGGAGGTGCCCTTCTGTATCCTGCCTTACTCAGTCAGAAGCTGCAGGGGCTCCAAGAAGGAGCCTATACTGCAGTGAGGCTCCAGCATGCAGCTAGGGCAGGTGCTGAAGGAGCTGGGCAGCTGGAAGCTGACTCCCCCACAGCTGGCCACAGGGGCTGAATCTCACCAACCCTGCTCTGTAGCAGTCTCAATTCTGGTACCACTTTGTGGTGTTTCAGAATGCTAGTCATTGATTCCCTACCCCCAGAAGCATGCTCGCACAACTTTCAACACCAATGGTGAATGCCATTGCTGTCACTGATGCTCAGCTGCTGAGAGTGTCAGCTGCTGAACATCATTCTGGGTTCTACTCACCCTTAGCTGCAGAGCTGGTCCAGGGAGGCACACATCTTCATTCCTGCCAAGCCTTAGACCTCTCTAAGACTAGGTGCCTAGAGTCACAATGGGTGAGTATACCAGAACACCATGAGGGTAGCCACCTGGATTCCTTCTCATTCCACTGCCTGCTTCTTAGAACCAGTGTTGAAGCAAGATGATGACACCCCCTTGCTCCCACAGATTCTGAGACCAGGACTGCAAAGTACCCAGGAGGCAGCTATGCCATGATGCAGTGGAACTGCATTCCCCCTGGTCAAGATATATGGTCAGAGTCCCAGGAAAGGGGCTCCAAGTCTCTTCTGAGTGAAGAGACATTTCTCTTGGTTCTCCTTGACTCCCAGACCTGTGTATTCTTTTCCTCAGAAGCACAGCATCCTACTGATCCTCTCTGGTTTGATCCCTATCCTGTATCTTCGGGAATGGTACCTCATTTTTGTATAGTGATGTCCTGGCATCACAGACATCATTCTTGTGAGAGTAGACTGCTAGCCCTCCAGGATAGAAGATAAGATGTTAGCTCATTAGCTTCACCAGGCAGATGTTGGTTGGCCTCCTTGAAGAGTAACCTGTCTTGGCCACTCAGTATCAGTCTCTCTTGCTGGCAGATGTTGATTGGCATTAGTAGCCAGATCATTTCAAGAAAGGTATGTTCATGTTCAGCCCATTTCTGCCACCATGGCCACCTTGAGTGGATACATTGGGCAGACAGTGGGCTGGAAGTCTGCCTTCTAGTTGCCCAGTGCCTCCTTGAGGGTTGATGACAACATGCGGGCTCTTCCACGCTTTCCATTCCCCATGTGTCTACTTCTGTCCTTGTCCTGACTTACCAGTCTAGGCGGGCTACCCATGAGACCATGTACCACAGAACCTTTGCTACTACTGCTGTGGGATGTACAGTATTGCTGTACCACTAAAGTCCCACCCACTGGGCAATTGACCCCTCATTGCTGATTTTTGAAGCCAACCCAACCCCATGGATCTGTAAGTCAGCTGACGTGTGCATTTGGCTGGTGCTCACTTACCAGGTGACCCATCCGTAGACCAAACTTGGGCCCTTTCTTTCTCTTCCAGTTGACCATGTAGGATTCCTTTGCTCAGACATAGATGATAGTCTTGGGAGGGGGCTGGCACAGCTATGGTGGGCTTTATATTGTGGCAGAGGGCAAGAGAACTCTCCCAAAGAAGAAAATCTAAGCAATATACATTCTGTAAAATATGAACTGAGCTTGATTCTATGTTTGATTGGATGAGGAAAGAAAATGCATTCACTCTGAAGTGGTTTTGCCAACCTTCAGTGGTGACATTCACAAAGATACTCCTCATCTGACATGGTGAACAGTGAGGCCCCCTACCTTGTGGGCTTATAATGATCTCCAGTCCTCCAGGAGCCATCTGGTTCCTGCAGAGGTCAGACTAGTGAACAAAACAGATAAGATAAAGACCAGTACTCCACATCCTTGAGATTCTTCAAACAGACTCTAATCTCCAACATTGCAGTATTGCCTCTGACACAGTATGGACTGGGAGTAGAGCAGCAGCCAGTCAGACTGTTGGGCCTTCCCTACACTTGTGGGTTTTACCCCAAAGGATTCCATGTGGTTGTTGAGTAGACTGTCAGGTATGTCGATCTGAGTTTGACCCCATCTGTGGAAGCACCCATGTGTCCCCCCTCAACAAAACTTCAGGTCTCTCAGAATTCATGTCAACCGTAGTTGGCTCTGCAGTGGGCTCTGAGCTTGTCTGCTGGCTCCGCTCTTCCTCAACTCTGGTGCTGGAACACCAGGATTCATTCCCCTCAATCCCCAGGGCAAAGCTTTGTGCTATGTTTGACTCCCATCTTCTAACATGGCAGATAGTATTTGAAACAGAAAGAAGCTTTCCACAGAAAGCAGCTCAAGAAACTGCTGTTCATTAGTTAGTGGGTTTAGGTTAGACCCTGAGGATAGAGAGAATCCTTGTTCTTAGTGATTAGGATATGTGGTAGATAAAAATGAGGAAGGATCGGCCCAAACTACACAGCTTCTGGATAGACTGAGTCTCAGCCTGGGGTTTCTGTTTATCTGCATGCCATGTTCCCCAGCCTCTTTGAAATTACTCATCTTAATCCTTTCCTTTGTCAAACAGGGTGACGATAATGGAAACATGGCTCACATCATGTCCCAGATGGCAATCACTAAATGTTAGCTATTCATATGTCATGGCAACTATTATATGTGGTGGCAGCAGTATGTCTCAAGTGAGTTTTGTGAGTACTGAGTGTCTCAGGGTTCCAGGCAGAGAGCTGTAACAAAGGGTCCACGGTGGAGTCAGCCCCTGTGCCTTTCTTCTGTGCATTCTCTTTTCAAAGCAGGCATCAAAAGAGATACAGTGTAGATTGAAATGTTCCTTAGAACTTGGCAGAAATTCAGTCCCTGTTTGCACATACATGGTGGATGAAAATGAAGGATCTGCCCAAAAGGCACAGCTTCTGGATAGACTGAGTCTCAGCCTGGAGTTCCCGTTTATTTGGGTGCCACATCCTTTCCACACCCACAACCTGTAGAAAGACACCTGCTCGTATGGACAGTACCAGGACTGTTCTGTCTCCTCTGCACACCCAGGCCAAGTCGTGTCTTCTCCCTGCACATGTGTTTACTCAGTGTATACAGAGTACACAGTTTTCCTCCCAAATAATACAATTAAAAGTAATGTCATACAAGTGGTCCCTACATGAACTTATGAAAGCTCTTCTAACAGTTGGAGTAAATGTCTTGGTTGCTTATAATTAATGAATCATGTTGACACTGAGAAATCTATGCACGCCTTCCTGAACCTTCAAAGGAAAATTAAATCCTACTTTATATGTTTTTATTCAAAGTACATGTTATTATTCATTCACACGTTATGTGTAGTGCCTTGAGATAGCGAGGACAGATCATTTACAGAGTCAAGTGAAGATATATCTGTCACCCTGGAGTTTAGCTCAGGTCCCTTTCCTTATTGTGGGTAGGAGGCCTGCTTAAAGGTGTGTGTTTCTTGTTTCTAACAGTCAGTTAGAAATTAGTCCATTTTGAATCTCCACAGCAGCCAATGCAATTAGCATGCTTCTGCCTCGACTCTAAGGGGTTCCTGCTGGGTTCAAGGATACGAAGGAACAGCTCTGCTGTAAAATGTCACTTCTGAATGGTTGTGGCTGAGGGTATGCCTCCCTCAACAGGTGCAGACTTAGGTCTCTTGTGGCACCTGCATTTTTGAAACACAGCTGTACCTTAACATAGCGAGCGTCTGTTGTTTTGTATGGCTGCCTCCAAGATATTTGGGTACAAGTCGCAGTTAGGAGAAACTGTCAGAAGTTGTCTTGGAAAGGAAAACAGCTTCCTCTTGCTGTGTCGTGGGTTGTGACTGAAAAGCTACACAGGTCTTTTTTGCTCTGAGCTTTAGCTCACACTGAGGCTTCCCATTGTACCCTGTGACCATAATGCTGATTACACTGATTAATGAATTGACCACAAGTGTTTATGGATTTCCCACCCATGTCTGATTAGTGCACAGAGTTATGTACCCTTGGCTGTGAAGAATTTATAATCTGATTGAAGGATGAGATTGTTTTCAGATGCAGGTAAGAGAATATCAATTCCTGGTGATTTGTATAGACTGTCTGTCATGAGAGAGTTGTGAGCTGAGGTCCTGGGAGAGGGTCAGCAGTCAGCTCTGCTGTGTTAATGGAAACCCTAGACCTGAACAGTGCCTGCATTTCCTAGGCAAAGCAGACTTTCGGGCTACAGTGCATGGAGTCAGGGGTGAAGATACTGTCCTCTTGTAGGTGACGTGGGAATCAATGACCGAGTATGCTGTGGGATACAGGCAGAGATCTAAAAGGACAAGGCAGCAGTTTTGACCTCTGTCTGCCCTCAGGAAAACCTAGAGGATGCTCAGCAAACTTTTGGGGTGATCCTGCTGTGAAGTGACAATGATCTCGGACACATAGCAAGGTGATCTATGGCCACATAAGCAACACACACTTTCAGGAGCCTAGGCCAAAACTCTCGGAAGATCAAAGAAGAAATCCACATAGAGGCTTCTGCACAAATTGGCTGCAGGAGGGTCCACCACAGGTTCACAGGTTCATGTCCAAGAGCTGCTGAGAACTGCAGGAGGGTCCACCATGGGTTCACGGCCAAGGGTTGCTGAGATGCTAGGGATGTACCATGGATGTTTTATTGTGGAGTCTCTTGAGGCTCCACACGGGCAGACACAACTGTTAGAGCTCTGACACCTCAGACAAGAGTGGAACTGGGCTTTGGAAGAAGCAGATTTCCTGAAACACGGGTGTGGGGAAGATGTGTTGGGGGCAGCTGGGCAGGACAGCTGAGGAAGATCAGAGTGGAGCTTGTTCTGTGTAGGTTGGAAAGAAAGATGGCAAGCACACCAGTGTGTTGTTGTGGGCAGCTGTGGGCTTGGTGGCTGAATTCATAATTTCTTGGTGGCAAGCTGAGGTCGGGCAGTGATGGAGTGTCTGCGCAAGTCCCTGCTAATGTAGCTATTGTTCTCAGCTATGAAGACCAACAATGTCTTGCTGGAATAGGTAATGGGGACTTGGTAACAATGTTTGGGCTTTGCATTGTCCTTTGCACTTTGGTTAAAGAACATTTATGCAGTGGGAAGGAGAAATGAAGAAAGATGTCAAGATGTGTATGTAATTATTAGAGCTGCCCGACAGGAGTCTGATGTGACTTTCCCTTCCTGTGGGAATGTTTGAGCATCTCTGTAGCAGAGAACTGAGAACACAGCAAGCCTCACAAAAAATGTGAGTGGACCTGATGCCACAGAGCCATGCATATTAGAAAGTGGTAATGGTAAACTCCATGTTATGTATACCTTACCTACAGAGCAGTGTCCAATTGACTGGTGACAGGGCCTGCTGCCAAGGCCTCTGGATACAAGCAGGGCTTTCTCAGGAGAGGGCCTACTGCCATCCCGAGAGAGGGGTCCCAGGCACAGTAGTGACCCAGACCCCTTCCTTTGCCTTGAGGAAATCCTAGAGCAAAGCAGTCAGTCTCCATTATGTGGGCGCCCATCCCTCCCTATAAGGCTGTGCTCTCAGTCTTCATCAGCACACTGTAGAGCTCTAGTCCTGCTGCTTCGCCCACACAACAAGATCATTGTGAACTTTAAATGAGATGAGGAATCATTTTCTTAAAACACTCCAGGTGCATTCATCAGAGCATGTGTAGTGAGTGGTTTAGTGTATAGGTGGCATTGATGTATTAATTATTCTTCAGTGGAAAAATAGCAGACAAAGACTGTCCCTATACATCATTTTCTAGAATTAAACAGTACAATCACAATGTTAGAGAATTTTAAAAGAAGAAAAAAAAAACAAGCTTGTAGTTTGCCCCTGCCCCCACCCCCCTTTTTTGGAGATAGGATCTCCCTGTGTAGCCTAGCCTAATCTTAAAATCACTATATAGCCCAAGTTGGCCTTAGCCTCCTTGTGCATTTTGATTATGGGTATATGCCACCATGTCCAACATTATTTAACTTTTTTTTTTCTGAGGTTTTTCAAGACAGGGTTTTTCTATGTAGCCCTGTCTGCCTGTCTGACCTGGAACTCACTGTGTAGACCAGGTTGGCCTCAAACTTGGAGACTTGCTTGCTTCTGCCTCATGAGTGCTGGGATGGTATGCACCGCCATCACCACCTGGCTTATTTAACATTCTTAATATGATTTTACCTTTTGATTATTATGTTTACAGAAATATTTTCCTAGCTTATTTGTTTTAAGGCAGAGTCTCACTCTAGGCCCAGGGTAGCCTAGAGCTCACTTTGTAGCCCAGGCTGGACTCATACTCATGTCAGTCCTCCTGCTTCATCCTCTTGAGTGCTGGCTTACCATCCTTGTTCCTCCTAGCTTATCTTTAAAACTCGAAACTCCCAAGTCCCTAGCCCCGCCAGGTCTTCAGGGGCATAGCCATCCTTTTCAGCTTTTGGCTTCAGGCCCCTCCAGTGTGTTCTTTTGCAACTGGGAACCCTGAGCCCTGGCAGGAGAGCAGTCACCTACATGGCACCTGGTAGCTAGGCATAACCCCCAAGGATCCCAATTTCCACTTGACGTCTTTTCCACTGCCTCAGTGGAATCCAAATTAATGAGATCTCCTTGCACCCTATCCAACAGGGAAAGGCCCAATTTCACGCATAATTCGTCATGACTGCTCATAGCATTTTAATTGTTTACTAGTGTGTCAAAATACTGTTCTCCTGACAGTTGGGACAATATAAATGGAAAGCAAGAGGAAGTAGAAAATCGAGTAATCTGCAAGAAAATAAGAATGCCTTTGAAATGCCTAAAAGGCTGCTAGACACTTGCTCCCTGGCACTGTCAGCGTGTTGTTTCGGGAGGCCATGATTTCTCTAAGTCAGACCCTGCTGAGGATGGAGCTCCTGAACCTGAAGCAGCCTTACAAAGAGCTGGGCCTGCCTGTCAGTGCTTCTCACTGAGCAGCTGCTCCACCTACTTTGGGGACATAACATACCTGAGGAGTCTCCTGACTGTGGTGTAACCCCACTACTTTCTACACATACTCAACCCTGTCCTTTAGCTTCTTGCCCTATATTAATAAAGCCTCATTAAAATGTTGGGTTTCGCTCCAGCATCTAGTCCTCGCTGCTGACATGTAATAATCTTGCCTAAGGAGCGTTTGAACACACAGACACCCTGGAGGCTGTACTCTAGCTTAGACTCTCCCTACTTGCACATTTACTTAAACAAGAAAAAGCCTAAACCCGTGATGCACCCACATCACTCATAGGAGGGGCTGGCAGTCAGAGCAGGTGGAACAGCAGATTATAAAATTGTTACCCGAGTCCTGTTCATGACACCTATTCAGGCCAGCAGCAGTACAGTATTTAAGAGGAAGTTCCACTCAAGATTCTTAAGCCTCAGCTGAATTTTATTTTATTTATTATTATTATTATTATTATTATTATTATTATTATTATTATTTTAAAATTACATGTCCTCTAGGAAAGGATCATGAGTCTTCCTTGAAAAATACTAACTACTGAGTTACAAAGTGGAGCGGTCACCTACATGGCACCTGAGGGGAGGGATCACCCAAGCTACTCCAGTGGAACAGGTCTTAGTGAGTGCCTGCAGGGTGAAGGGACCACCTCAGTTACTCCACAGTGGAGCAGCTCTGTAGTGACTGTCTGAAGTGAGTGGATTCCTACAGAAGGCACTGGGGTATAACAGTGTTCTAGCTGATGGGTTCTGCTGGGGAATAGCAGGGCCATTTGTCAATTTAAATGCACAACCAAGGCCAAATACTGGTCAGAGATCACATTATTATAGGGTGTGTAAATCCTCACTGCATAGCCAACCAGCACTCAGGGCTAGTGAGATTTCTCATGTTGTTTAGGAGTAAGCAATTATGGTTAACAAGAAGTCAGGATTTAAGGGTCTGGAGTGGCTCGGTATGCAAGCGTATGCACTGGAGTCTGAATCCTCAGCACCCATGTGAAATGTCAGGTGCAGTGTGCACAGGTACAGTTGCTATGCCGGGGAGACAGAGGCAGGGAGGTCCCAGGGGCTTGCTGGTTAGCCAGCCCAGCTGAATTGATGAACTCCATTCTCCAAAGAGAAGGATGGCAACCTTTGGTCTCTGCTACACATAGATACACACACACACACACACACACACACACACACACACACACACACAGAGAGAGAGAGAGAGAGAGAAACAGAGAGAGAGAGAGAGAGACAGAGAGAGAGAGAGACAGAGACAGACAGAGACAGAGAGTCAGAGAGACAGAGAAACCTAGGTTTTTGCATATTATATGAAGCTGGGAAAAAAAAACTCCTTGTGTTAAAAAGAAAGATGATACAATGTGACCCCTCACCAAGAAAACAAAAGAACAAAGGAACCCAGTACTGATGTAAGACTGGCCATAGTCTGATGCCAATGGACAACAATGGGATTAATTCTCACCAAAGGAAAAAGAAGCAGACAGCCCCCAATAAGGCTTTGCCATGCATCATATGCTGTAGATGGGCATAGAGGCAGATTCTGTGCCTCTGACACAGAAGACCTAGGAGGGGCCCTGTTAAGTTCAGGAAACACAATGTCAGTGGTCACGAAAGGGAAACTTCCAGCAATAGAGTGACATCCACAGGAAGGCCTGATGGGCCAGATTACCAGCTGTGTGATAGACAGGAAGGACCAAGAGAGAGACCAAGACTTACTTTAGGAGCCTATGGCAGATCAGGCATGAGCATGATTTCCATAATGTCTCCTTGTCCGCATCATTAGTGTGCTGCCACCCCTGCAGGGATGTGATCCCTCAGGGTCGGTCAGAAGACGCTTCTCCAGGCCCTCTGCAGACCCTTTCTCTTCTCTGCCCTGACTGGCTTGTTATCTTATATCCTGTCAGTTGGCAACGTTCTGTTTGAAAACGGGACCTTGTCTTTTCATCGCCATAGCCCCAGAGCGTGGAACATGCTTGCCAAACCTCTGCTGACTTAGGAAACACCTGCAGGGTACCTGCTCTATGCCATCTGTTGTGGGAACTCTTGAATACAATAGAAGTCTAAGCATAGACCCTACCTTCTAGCAGAGAGAGCACGTGATCAGTAGGTAGCGTGCAGCATGCTGGAAGGAGGGCAACATTTCAGGGAGAGTGGAGCTGGCAGAAAGGGCTCCAAGAAGCCAGCCAGGGAGAATGTGGTGAGGTGGTGACGGAGGAGCAGATGGGGTGTTAGCCATGCAGCCCTCTTGGGGAAGTTGTTTGCGACAGGCATGCCAAGGAGAGGAGTATTAATAAGGTAGGTTGGGGCCTTGCATATCAAGGTTGGACTTCCTCCTGAGACTATAGGCCTGACGCCGGCCCTGCTCTGACGCTGACCAGTGTCTGGATCAGCTGAGTGAGAGGAATTTGGGCTGTGAATGACCTTGAGCCACTGCTCATCCCAGGCAGTTCTGCCACGGCATGGTGCAAACAAGAGTTCTTGTTTTATACATTGTTTTTGAGGTGAACATCAATTATTAAAAAGTCCATTTAGAACATTTATTAGCTCAAATGAATTTAATTATTTCAAATATAGAAGCAAAATATTGTACAGGATGAAAATATATGATATAATTAGACTATTAATAAAGACATTCACATACCTCCGCATGATTGAAAATGAAAGCTTAACAGTCTCGAAATGATGGTGCTAAATATTTACATATCTGTCTGCGGTTCACATTTTTAGATGCTAAAAATGCTCATTGTTAATGATGGAGGAAGGGGCAGGTTTAAAGAAGTATTTCATATTTGTCACACCAAAGTCAGAATCACGTCCTGCAAGTCTCGAAGACAGTCTTTGAGATAGCAGTGCTGCTGGAATGGGAGTGGACTCTGCCCAAAGTCGTCACACCTGTTCCGTGCTAGAGGAACGTCTGTAGGATGGCAGCTTGTTGGGAGAGTCTGCCTGGAAGGTTGGCCACTGGTCTCTACATTGTGAAGTCTCTGGAGATGTGACGAGGAGACTGAGTGCATCAGAGTCCAGTCAGAGAGGGAGGGAGGAAGGAAAACAGCCAGGCCTTTCTTCCTAGAAGGTCTGCTTTGGCCTGGCTAACTTCATTCATCCTTTTCTGCCTCTGTCAGACAGTGGTAGATAGAACTTTGGGGTAGGGTTATAAAGTATGACAAGAGAGAGTGACAAGCCTCATGTTGTCTGTAGTTCTGCAGCAAGGTCTCCTGGGAACTTACCAACGCTCAAGCCTCTGTCCATTGGACCACCCCCATGGACTACATGGTAGCAAAGTCATTAGGTTATTAGTCTGCTTATTAAAGTGGAAAGGGGGCTGAGGAGTTAATTCAGCAGGTGAAGCACTTGTCTTGTAAGAGTGAGAACCTCCGTTCAAATCCCCAGAGCTCATGAACGCCAGGCATGATATGTACATCTGTAACACCTGTGCAGGCTGGCAAGATGAGAGATAGAGATGTTATGTTTTCAGAATCATGTAGGCTCGCCAGGCTAGTTTACAAAGTGGAAAGCCAAAGTGGAAAGCCAAAGATCCTTCTCAGGGTAAAAGGCAAGGACTGACCATCACATGTGTGCCATGGCACATGTGTGCCTGCACATGCATGAGCATACAAATCATACACACACATACACAAGTTTAAAATAGAAAAACGTCGACTTAGTGCAGTGATTGGCAAGCCAAGACTCACTGGTCGTGCTTGCTCAATACAGTTCTGTGCAGTCGTGTCCACTCATTTGTAGATCCAAAGAGACTACACAGAGGTTGGTTTTTGCCACAGAGGTCATGTGATCAGCAAGCTAAAAGTATTCACTCTCTGGACCTTTAAGAATGGGACTGTTGGTCCTTGGCTTAGAGGACCAGTTCTGGTCTTGTGTCCTGGGTTCACGTCCACACCCCACCTCTTCCTGGCTATGTAATGGTGGAACACTGTGTACTCTCTCATAATTGTGACACCATTGCTCGGGATGACCCAGTCACCCTGTCCTTCATAACACTCTGTGATTTGCTAGTGATTCCCGCTCTAGTCTGGCCCAGCTGGTCAGCTGTTCCTCTGACCTTGCCACTTGCTTGTTTGCTGTAGCTCTTTTACCCTGTGACCTCAGCTCACCTCCTGCCCATTGTGGCCTCAGTGTTCCCAGGAGCAGAAGAGCTTGGCTTCTTGGGTGCATTCTGGGGCTCGTAGTCTTGCCAGTGCTCAGGCTAGAGCTGGTGGTCGGTGCCACAGTTCTTTATTACTCAGAAGATCGCTAGACCTTGTCAGACACCGGGGCATACATCCTGCTGGGAGCCATCAGCCAATAGACTGCCACACATGGAAGAGTTCAGAGTATGCCAGACGTGCTTGCTGTTTGCGTGGATATTCTGTATGTGGGAGCGGGCCTTTCCCCAGGTGTCTTCCTACTGATTGAAATCCTCTGTTTCTCTAACACTCCAAACTAAAGTGTTAAGGAAATGGGGTCAGTTGTTAAATTTGGTTGGAAACCTGAGGCCTGGGTTTTCTTAGAAAGTGCGCCAGTCCCTTACCTGGCAGTGTGCCCTTCTTTCTGCATCTCTTGCTGTCTTCAGCAGTATCATGGTGACTTGGGGCCTGCAGAGCTGGTTGTAAGTTACCATTCTTCTTCATGTTACCTTCCTACTTCATATCCTGCTCTGCTTTCTTGCTGTCGTGGATGCAAATGAGCCTCGGTACGTACAAGAGTGTGTACACACACACACACACACACACACACACGCTCTCAAAAACACACCATGAATTCTGAGCCCTTCCTGATGCTCCTCTCCAACGAGCAATTCCTCTCCTGGGAGTACAGTAGCACCAGTTAGGGTTGGTGCTCACAAATGGCTACATTTTAAAATAGACCCAGAGAGAGGAATCATATCATTGGTGCCTTGTGTGTGTTTGACTTCTTCATTATCAGAAATCATCTTAGTTTCATCTTGGCCCAGGGGCCCAGATTGCAGCTGTCCAAATGGCTGGTGTCTGTTTTGAAGGAGAACATCTTTAGCCATCACTCAGGATAAGCATGGGAGAATGAGATAGATTGTAATTTAGGCAAGACAAATAATGGGTTCTCTTAAAACTTGCAACAGTGCTGTGAATGAGCAAGGATTTATACAAGATATAAGTTTCATGTAGTCACAAATGTGAGTCCCAGCCAGCAGCTCTGAATTGCCTTTATATTTTGGGTAACAATTTGGTGGCGTTCTTTTTTGCAATTAGGAGCCCTGCTGCTTGGAGATACCATACCTCATCCAGATTGAGTTGAGATAAAGAGAGTTATGCTGATTTTTTCTCTCTCTTTTTTTAAAGTGTCTAATCTTTGCTTTCAAAATGTGCAAATTCTGTCAGAAAATTTGGGTGACTGAAACTCTTCCCTCAGGGTTTCATTTTCTAATCTGCTCCATTGAGCCATTTCTTCAGCTAACAAGGACTTAGACAACACTGGGCTGCCTGCTGCCATCTGCCACCTCTGTCAGAAGGCACTTGACTACCATGCTGGGCAGCAGGGAAGAGGTTAAAGAGACTTTTAAAAATGGGACCAAGCAGGCAAATGTGTTCCAGCCCCTTTCCAATAAGCAGTTAAAATGCATTTGGAGAAGTTTTCCATGAGAATGTGGCTCACGGATGATTGACTGCTGTGCGCTCTACTTTTAAGAACTAATTGGAAAGCGCTCCTGTGCCTGGCGGGTTCCTCCCACCAGTGAAGAGTGATAAAATCCGGCTGTGCCCCTTACCTTTTTGCCCTGAGGTCCCATTTGTTTCACAAAAGAGGAAGGGCAGGCACATGAAACTGCTCACTGAGGCAGTGAGCTGGTGCCTGCCAGTCTCCTTTCAGCCTCCCTCAGCAGTGGAGTCTCTTAATCACACAGTCTTCTGCTGATTGCAGGAGTCCACCGGTTGGGGTCAAAATCAGGTGTGCTCTGAACGAGAGAACAGTTTTGCCTGCTCTAGCATTTGATAGCTAATGAACTTGGTGGCTGGTTTATTTCCAGAACAGCACAGTGCTTAGACTGGTCTCTGGCCCAGCCCTCATTTTCTCCTCTCTCCCCTCCACCCACCTCCCTTCTTAAAAGCCGCTTGCACGGTGTGAGCTGTGTTCTTGTTGGTGATGTGTTTGTACTTTTGAAAACTCACAGACCAAAAGCCATTTAAAGAGACAGTTAAGGCCGGGTAGTGGTGATCCCAGCACTTGGGAGGCAGAGGCAGGCGGATTTCTGAGTTCAAGGCCAGCCTGGTCTACAGAGTGAGTTCCAGGACAGCCAGGGCTACACTGAGGACACCCTGTCTCGAAAAAAAAAAAAAAGAAGGGAGGAGGGAGGGAGGGAGGGAGAGAGAGAGAGAAGAAAGACAGTTAAGGTTTGAGGCTGTAGTTTTTGGGAATTTGTATGGTTACATTATGTTTTAAATAAAAACAAAGTGATAATTTAGGCAAAGCACATAGCCCAAGGTTTTAAGAACCAAGAGAGCCTGTAGATTCCTGAGATGGACTCCACCCTCTGTCCAGAAAGAAAAGTGACCCATCCTACATTAGTGACTTTGCCATTGAGCAGATAGCTCCATAGGAGTACTGCATGGACTCTCCTCTTCAAAGCAGGGAGGTTCTTCACTGATGGATGGGTCCCCTTCATTTCTTCACCCAGCAGTTTCTTTGTTGAGCACCTGCTGTGTTCTCAGGCTCTGCACAAGGGTGGTGGCAGCAGACAGAGTATGACCGGGATCCCCTATGTTGTCTGTCTTCACTAGAAACATTCAGATTCTTTTAGAGAATGGCTTTTAATGTTCAATGGCAAGATAGTGTAGTGGAGCTTAGTTGAAAAAAATAAATTGATAGTGGTTTTTGTGTATTTCTAATATAGAAAGGAGGATTCAGAGTTTGACGTAAATTCTCAGATCTGTTTCAAATGAAATCAGAGATTTTTTTTACAGGTACCCTGGCTTCTGAGTGCTTTCCTTGTATTGTTTTGTAAAATGAGGCAAAGAGAAGGGTGTCAGATCCGTGTTTGACTAGCATGGGTGTCCACTGCGCCCAGCCCTATGTGTCAGGAGTGCCTGAGTCCCAAGAGTACCTGAGGAAAAGTAAGCAGACAAGGATGCAGGTAAGGCCCAACCCTATCTCTGTGGTACAGGCTTGTGCCCCAAAGTGTCACTAGGTAGCTGTGTTCCACGGCTTTCTATATCTGCAGTTTGGCTGGTGGCTCATTCTCTGTGTGTTAGAAGGACTTCTGTGTGGCCTCTCTATAGTAAAGAGGAAGGCTGAGGGTCGCAGAGCTCATCTAGCCATGTTACAGATAACTCTCGTCCTAAGGGCTCTTCATGTTCAGACTCTGCACCTCTGAACTGTGGCCCCTTGAGGTGGCTGTCCCCATCTGTGCTTACCTGAAGAGTATGGTGTGCTTCATTGTGCTCAGACCTGTAGAATGGCAGTCTTATGTCTAGGCAGTCACCTCCTTGTTACCCTGGCATAAGGCAATCACTTTACCTACTTTTGTAAAACCTTCTTAAAGGAAAACTTTCAATGTACACAAAAGTAGACAGATAGTGTAATGGGCTTATACACCTAATTCATGGTTATTAATCCTTAAATATTTCACCACAGAACCCACAAATGTAAAGCCTTATAAGATGCAAACACTCTTAATGAGGCATAGCCATAATGTGGTCACTCTGCTGAAAATCAAATTGTAGCAACCCCACAACAGCTGCCCTGTCAGTGTCAGATTTCCAGCTGTCTTAGGTGTCAGCAGTGATTTTTAATAGTTTGAGTTGCATCCAAACAGAATTCTTCTGTATCTCTATGTAGTTCTCTCCCCCCCCTTCCCCCCCCCCCCACCCCCCGGCAAAACCCTGCTCCTTCTCTTTCTGTGAAATTTTGTTGTCTGAGAACTAACTTCTTTTCTGTTGTCTGGATTTTGCTAGTTGTGTTCCCTGTAGCGCCATTGGCTCGATTTAGACATTTGCCAGAGTCGCAGTGCTATGCTTGTCTGTTTTCTTGGTGTCACCTCCAGTGGCATAGTGCCCTGTGAGGAGGAGCAAGATTGCTGGCTGTTTACCTTTCTGATGGTGGCAGTAACTGGGGCTGAATACAGAGAGGTGCCATAGTGGAGTTGTGGCCCTGCTCCTGAGAAGAGGAGCATTTGTGTCCCCATCTGTGTGGGTGTCAGCCAGACGGGACAGCAGAAGAAATGCTTGATGCTTGCCTTTTGGATCCTAGTTTTCAAAGTAGAGTTGGCTCTCTAGCTTCTTTCATTAATGGTTAGTTGCTTCCCCCCTTATTTGTTATAAAAGTGATTATTACTCTGGGTAGAAACATTGATTTCTGTGGGGAACTGATGTGTTTGTGTCTTTCAAAGCTCCATTGAGATAGACTGCTATACAGCTCTCAGACCAACATCTGACTCTTGAGATCGGCAGCTCATCAAGTGCCCTGAGAACTGGTGGAAATCATGGCTGAGCAGTCAGTCTGACTACCTTTACCTTTGTTTGCAAGGAGTTGAAGCTATGCTTGGCCAAGCATCCAGACCAGCTTCCTTCTCTAGAGAAGGAAAGTAGCCCCAGAGAGATGGCCTAATGCCACATCTTAGTGGCACATGGCAGCTGGCATCTAAATTCTGTGGCTTGCAGGATGGTGCCATTGGCAGTAAGCCAGGGTGACTCTGCTATACATGGAGCTAGAGCTGCCTTTCCATACTTGGCCTATCTGGCTGTTCTGCATGGCCCCAAGGTGGTCAGGGAATTTGTCCTGTGAGGAATATTCCAGGAGAAGTAGCTCTTGAACAAGACTCCAAAAGCACAGCTGGCATGACCAGCAGCCAAAAAGTTAACTTTGGGGCCTGGGATGACTGACCAACGCTGAAGGGTTAACCTTGGAGCCTGGGATGACCCACCAACAGTGAAGAGTTAACCTTGGGGCTTGGTTGAATGGCAGGACAAAAAAAAAAAAGTGGTCAAGTTCATCCTCGAAACTGACATCAAAGTGGGACAGCTGTGACTAGCAGCCCAATTAGTGCCTCTCCTGTTTAACTGGGGCTGCTGCAGCTGAATCTTGCAAGGCTGCTGTGATCAGGCTTGGGAGAGCAGAAGGGAGGAAGGGCTCTTTCTAATTGCAGTGTTCTTAAGGCGTAATGATGTGTTTTGGGGGCCTTTCTGATTAGATAATAGCACTGTGGGTTAGAGATGGAGCCAGGGAGGTTCAATGCTGTGTTTGCTTGTTACTGGCTTGGTGTGTTTTGGTAGGCTATTTCCATAATCACTACAAACAGTTGATATTTACAGATCCTTTTTAAGAAAGCAAATAATAAAACAAACTGGTGAACAGTTTAACTTCTTAAGGAAACAAAAAGAGTCTGAAGACATTTCTTTGCTAACATCCCTAAATGGCCTGTCTTTGCTAACAGGCTTGCCTTTCATTCCCTGGCAATACCTGTGTCTGTGGTGGAAGGTGGGGATTGGGAACTAATAATTGGTTTTCACATTCTGTTATGGGATTGGTGCTCAGGAACCTAGGCACCTATCTCTCAACTCAACCTAAAGTCCTGGCCTCTGGGCCTCTTCTCACCCATTCTTGGCCTTCGACCTTCAGAGTGTACCTTACTGTCTGTCAGATAGTGAGGGTGTAGGAGAATAAACAGTCTGCTCTTGTACACTTAGAGCTAGTGTGTGCTTAGAGCCTTTGGTGGAGTGAGACAAAGCTGAGTTCATTCCAGTTTGCCTGAATTCCTTTTTAAAGGAGTTGAATGAGGACCCCTGCCTGTGGTGAGTGAGCATTAGAAGGCCAGGATTATGTCAGAGGCTTTGCTTACCCAGCCCCTCCTCACAGGGCTCTGCCACTGCTGCATCTCACCCACTTTAATCTAAAGCAAGGAAACCGAGAGCCAGGGAGCTGACATTTCCCCAGACTTTATGATTAGCCTGGGGACTTGATCATGCCGCTTCCCTACAGCATCTGTCTGCTTCCCATCGTGGCTTTACCAGGTTTCACAGCAGTACACTGGTGGATTCTTCCCATTAGTGGATATAGTGATGAGCTGTAGATCAGTAGAGAGAGAGGGACTGGGGAGATAGCTCAGCAGGGACGATCCCCAGCACCCATGTAACAGGCAGGCATGGAGTGCTGTCTGTAACCCTAAGCTGCGGCTGGGGAAGCCAGCCAGCCAGCCAGCCAACCAACCTTACTGAAAACGGTGAGCCCCAGGTTCAGTGAGAGAGATGCTGTCTCAGAGAGCAAAGTAGAGAGCAATAGAAAACATTCTTAGGCCTCTGACCTCCACATCTACCATCCAGACCACACATGAACATGTGCATGCACCATGCTTCCATGTGCTCTGGTCACAGCTTCAGTGGAATACATATGGAATCACTTTCCATATGGGCAGAAAGGGTGGGTGATTTTAGCACCCATCCTTCCTAATGTATCTAAAATACTCATTACTTCAAACCTGGCCCACCTGAAGCCCTTGTGTCTGTGAGGGAACAGATCCAACTAGACCAGTGCTTCTCAACCTTCTAACACTAGGATCCTTAAATACAGTTCCTCATGTTGTAGTGACTCCCAACCATAAAGTTATTTTCATTGCTACTTTACAACTGTAATTTTGCTGCTTTATTAATTGCAATGTAAATACTTGATATTCAGGATATCTGATAAACAATCCCTATGAAAGGGTCATGCAACCGCAGAGGGGTCATGTCCCACAGATTGTGAAGTACTGAACTAGAAGATGCCTGTGCTAGAATTAGTTGGGGAAGCAGAGAGCAGACACCCGTGTCAGTAGCTAAGTGAACTTCCTTCTGGCAGTTACCTGCTTGATGGCTTTGTTATCTGTGTGTGATGTGGCCCAGTCCCCCACCTCTGACCATGGTATAAATCTGGTGACTCTTTTGAAGTGTCGTTTTGGAAAGCCAAAAGTGCATTGAGCAGCCAAGTTTTCCCTTTTAATTCTGGGTTTCAGAAAGGGGTTAAATTGTGATGTGGCCAAGTAACAGTGTCTCCTTTCCTCCCGGGCCCTAACCACGGGACTACTCATCCTAATTGCCCTCCTGTCCACCTGAATCTAGCCTCAGCTGCTTCTGCCTCATACACATCAGTCAAAGCATCAAGTCATAGTCCTGACCTTAGTAACTAACCATCCTTCAAGGTGCTTCTCCTTGTTTCAACCACCCAAGACTGGCCTCGGACCTACTGGGGCCTCCAAAATCTAGCCTACCTTCCACTGGCTTGCCCCACCTACCACCCTTTTGCCTGCTCTGGAGCTCTCTGCCTGTTCTTCCTTGGGCCAAATGCTGTGTGGCCTCTGGATCCCTGCTGTGTCCTCCCATTACCATGTGGCAAGTGCTTCCCCACCACACTCTCTTTATCATTTAAGCATAGACAGACATAAAAACAAACTGGTGAATGGAGCCCACAGGGACAGCACCCCAGGTCCCAGATTAGTGCTGTTTGCTTATGTTTCTTTCCCAGCCCTTTGTTTCTTTCCAGTGCTTGCTATTTGTTGGTGGCACCATAGTGTTTTAAAGCAAATCCCTGATGCCTTGTCTTTTCGCTCCTCAGTGTACTTGATTCTATGAAACAGAAACACTTGCTTTTGTAATCATATTCCCAATAGCTTGGCTGACAGAAGGAAGGACCACTCCCCAGCTTGTCTCCTCGGTCCCTGCTTGTCTCTGACTCTCTTGGAAATGCCCTTTGCTTAGTGTCTGTGGTCCAGACAGACTGCACGTGGTTGTTTTGTGTATGTAGTCTGCTTGGCTCCTCTGTCCCATTTCTCCAGCTTGGCTTCTGTGATCTCTTGGCTCTATTTTTCTTTCTGTTTCCTTTCTTCCTAATGTTCCTCACTGTCTTTGAGTCCTAGCTCCTATTGCCCGTGCTCCTGTCCAGCCACCTCATTTCTAAGGACTTCCTTCTGTTCTGTATCCTTGGTTTTCTTTGGTTGGTTAGTTAGTTGGTTGGTTGGTTGGTTGGTTGTTTTTTGTTTGCATCAGTTAGTTGTCTCTTATTCTTTTAGCCCAATTTGAAGTCATTGGTTCTGGTTTTTACTGGCCAGTGGTCTTAAACTACTGTCTTGTTAGATTTTTGTATTGTTGTACTGGGTAACGTAGAATCAGGATTCAGCCTTGCCCTTGTCTGGGGCTCTAGGGCAGCCCTCCCAAACTCCTGAAATTCCTGGCGCTGCTCTGACTCTCCATAGCTACAGGGCATCGGAAGCTTGTTAGCTGCCCCACTTGGTCTGGATCTGTGACACTCTGTCCTGCTCCTAGCATGTCTGCAGAGGGCTGCTTTGCTGAGAGGAGCATTTGCTAGAGGGTCCAGGCCCTTGCTGAGTAGCTGCTCACACCCAAAGGACCCCCATTTGGGGCCAACTTTTCCTGTGCCCACCTTTCAGTGTTCTCCTTCAGTTAAGGATCCTCCCCTTATGGTAACATTTCCTGATGGCCTTAGGGTCTGCCGGCCCTGGATGGTCCTGTGTCCTGTGTTATCAGGGACTTGTCTGGTTTTGCTTCCATCATCTCTCGCTGCCTTACTCGCTTAGTTTGGTTTCTAGGAGAAACTTAGGCAAATCTCAGAATTAAATTTAATTAATTTATTCAAACTAGGTAGCTTCCTCTTTTGTACCACTGTCCCCTTCAGTCTCTTTGTCTCACTGCCTCTGTGGTATACATTGCCCCTTGACCTGGGTCTTCACCCAGGACTTCTCTGCTCGTGTGTCAGAACCATCATGCTCCCTCTGGGATATCCCTTGGGCTATGTACAGTTTGTAACCCCACTGGTCTCTTCCTTCCTCACCACTCCAGACATTGTGAGACTTCCCCAAAAGCTCTAAACCTTTTTACTATGATTGTAATAAACAGAAAATAAAAGAAACATCTTTATCCAAAGGTACTTAAATTATAAAATACAAGGAAAAAACTCCATTAAAGATACTAAATTAATAATGAAATATATGCTGAAGTGAATATCTCCAGACAAGAAGGTCCTGGCTTACCTGCTCCCTGCAAAGAAAACAGATAGCAGCTTACTGTGATTGAATCCTGTGCGCAGTTGTACATGGCTACACATGCATCTGTTGGGGTGTATATGCCTGTGCCTATGTGTGTGTGTCTATCTGTCTATGTGTGTATACCTGTTACATATGTGATTAAAGACAGTAGTGAGTGGTATCTGAGATAGTCTGATGTCTGGATTCATTCACAAGCATGGCACATCAGTGAGGCCTGTGATGAAATGGGAAGGAAGACTGACCCAGAGCCAGAAACAAAGCCAGACAACTCCTCTTCCCTGCCCTCTAGTATATGAGCTTAGGCCTACCACTTATTTAGTGACACTAGGTTGTGTCCCACTTGTAAATCAAGGAGCTTGGATCCTTGGCTCTGAGCATAGGAGTCTTATAAGCCTACATTGCTATTAGCTGAAGACAAGCTGTAACCCTCCAGCACAGGAGCCAGAGGACAGGTCTTTTTTGAGCTGGTCTGTGCTGTAAATGGAGCTCTGCGAGCGAGCAGAAGCACACCAGAAGCCCAACGCTTCCGTTTAATTTTACAATTACCCATTTGCAAGTAGCCACTGACTATTTCTCGTTGTTGATTCACAGTGGTGGTGTCATGGGGGATGCGTTTGAGAGAGATTTCTTGGAGCAATGCAGTGCTGAAAATAGAGCAGGCATTCCTGGAAATTTTGAATTAACACCCACAGATTGGAATGGCCTGGGGTTTGTGTTTTGAATAAGCTTACAGCGCATTGTTTATTCAGGAGCAGTGGTTCTTACACAGCGAGGGCCTGTGAGGAGGCACTAAGCTAATGACAGCAGCAACCTCGTCAGCACGCGCCATGTGTTAAAGCACTTACATACTGCGTTACTCCACCATGCAGTGATCATTATTCTCATAGTCTAGGAGAAAGCTCCCCAGTGCCAGGCTGCTAGTGCAGAGCCAAGGGGGCCGTGGCTGCCATGAAGAAGTGCTCAGATGGCCTTCTGGTACTGGGTCTGCTCTGAGTCCTTGGCATCTATGGAGTCATTCTACCTTTTCAATGCCCATGTGGACACTGTTGCTCTGCCTTCTACAGCTGAGGAGACTGAGCACAAAGACAGTATATGGCTTAGTTAATTCAAATCATTTCATCGAAGAGACCGTGGGCTTGGGAAGTACCTACCACCGGAGTTCCTACCTGCTGAACCTAGAGTCACAAAGTGGCTGAAAAGGCATGGAACCTCTCAGCCATTTCTACAGATGTAAGGTGTGGACCGGGCCCTGGTGAAGGACTTTAAAGCTGGTTCTTTACACTGAGGAGCACATTGAGATCTTTTTTTTTTTTTT